>CM070105.1:7644515-7849515 GCA_036178185.1 Liparis tanakae
CTTCTTTCTATCAATATGCACGTCAATCAAGACACAGTGACTCCTCCATTGCATTCTTTAGACTCACCTTATCACTCACACACACACACACACACACACGCACACACACACACGCACACACACACGCACACGCACACACACGCACACACAGGCCTCTCACCCGTCTGAGTCCTGGTAGTTGATGTTGAGTCTCTTGGCGGAGCCCAGCAGCTCTGGATGGAGACAGAGGGAGGGAATGGAAACAGAGCATTAGTGTCATGTGACATATCTGTCTTTTCATCGGAGCGCTCCAGAAGTCCCTCCATCCCAGCCGGACCCTGCTCGTGTTTTCATAGTGTGTGTGTTTTTTTCACCCTTCTTCCTGCACTTCTCCCTGTCGTCGCACCCTTCCTTCAAACGGCCTGACAGCCCCGACAGGATGGGAAGCTTTCCTCAGCTCCTGCTGCCTCACCCTTCCCCTCTCTCTCCCTCTTTCTCCCTCTCTCTCCCTTTCTCTCAGCGTGTCTGACAGACAAATTATTCATAAACAAAGTGATTCTGGCTGGCGGAAACGTGGCATTCCACCTCATCTACACCACTTGGTCTTATCGGCTCAAACGACAAACATTCAAACATAATCACGGCGTGATGAAATCTTTTTTTTTCTTCTGGCAGCAGCACCCGGAACAAAAATAGCATAATTCAGTGAGCGAGAATGGACAAGTCTTTTTTTTATTCCTTTCTTTTCCCACTCCCCACTCCCCTTGGACAGACTGCTACTTGTCCCACGTCTTACTCATTCATACTTCACTCTATCGTCACTTTCATTAGTGCTGCTTCCCCATGTGTGAACCAAAAACATGATAGAGATTGAAACTCAATATTTTCTAGTAATTCAAAAATGCTTTCAGACAGTTCACAATGTCTCAAATGGAAAACCAGTTGATTAAACTAATTGACAAACCAGTATGTGTTCCTTCAGAACCCAAACAGAAGGCGAGGTTTGCAATGGAAGCGTATTTGTATCAAATCTACTTCAACTAAAGCTAGTTAGTAGATAGAGATAGATAGATATATACTTTATTAATCCCCAAGGGGAAATTTGTTGTTACAATAGCAGCACCAATAAACTAAACACACAAGAATAAAATATCAAATATAAGAAACAGTGACTGTGCACAAAGTGAAATATAAATAGAAGTCTAAACTTCTACTAACTCGTCGACATTCCTTTTCATCATCTACACCAATCAAATCTGGCCATCATCCCAAAAAGCTCCGGCTCAACCTTTAAAGTCTCATTCAACTAACGTCATAGATGTAGTCATCAGCCCCCAACGAGGGCTGGAGACTCTTCTCACGCAGAGGGATCTAGTGCCGAGGCCCGGCTGTCAACCAGACCGCCTCTGAAGACTGAGCCATTCATTGCACTCAAGCTCCCTCAATGTTTTCTCCCACTTAGGTGTGGGAAATCACGTGTGTGTGTGTTTGTCTGTGTGTGTGTGTGTGTGTGTGTGTGTGTGTGTGTGTGTGTCAAAGAGAGACAGGAAGAGAAAGAAAAGCAGAGTTAACCAGCGGTGAAGGTTTCAGACCGGTACCGCCAGTAGAAATTACTGCTGAAACGGCCGATCAATAAATCAATCGGTTGATTGGCAGAACAATAATCGTTTAAATTCGTTGTTTTAAGAGATTTATGATGTTGCTTAGAAATGAAGCTCTGATGGTATTTGATGGCCGTATCTCACCATATTCTGACTAAACCAATAAGTGATTGGAAATAAGAAATAAAAACATAACTTAAAAAATGGTATTGTGCCAGAAATCATTGTGAAAAACAACATTATTATAATGCCTTCAAAGGAGAAATGGATCTTTTAATTCTGAGGAATATTCAGACATTGGAAGTGGAACGGGAAAAGATAGTAAAATATTCTTAATGATTAAAACACAAATAAAATAAAAGCACACAAACAATTTGGGCTAAAGTGTGACATTCATATGTAAACAAACTCACATTAAAATAAACTATTTACTGACTTTCCAAAAAGGAAACTGTAATACATGAACATACATATTCCATCACATTATACAATATAATTATAATATAATATAATATAATATGGATGCAGAGCATGAAAACCATTTGAGTTAAATCACACTCTAGCTCTAAGTAGAAATAAATTAACAAAACTTGCGGAAGAGAAAAATGGATTACATCATCAAAGGGGGGGGGGGGGGGGCAGAATAAATGTTCCATATAAAACAAAATGAAAAAGAGGATATGAAGTAATTTGTGAATACCCAGCGTACACATGGGTTCCCTCCGGAGGGCTGATTAAGCAGCAGCTCTTTCTCTCGTGGTTATTGATGTTCAAGTCGTAAAGGGAAATATATTCTGATTGCCAAAGGAGTTGGGGGGTTTTTGGGGCATAAAATAAAATACATTTTAAAAACCGTCAAAAGAAGAATGATGCAAAAATAAACATACTTTTGACAAAATTCCAACTCTTTGACAGATCTTTCCAGGATCTTTCCAGGATATTTCCAGGATCTTTCCAGGATTGATAAGCTGGTCTGATGCACGGCCTTCCCGTAAAGCTTTTTGCACGCTTACAAAATCATGACAATTTAAACAAAACATGGATCGCCAATTTTGTTTTCAAACATTTAAAACCAGTTGGAGAGAAGGGGGGGAGGAGTTCTCTACAAAACGATAAAAATGAATGTACACAAAAGCGGTATGGGGCTTTCGCGTTGTGTGTCGAGCCCCGTGGAAGTTCTCACGCGGGCCTATTGTGGAGCTGTTGCTGCTCGAAGATAAAAAAACAAGCGCCCAAAGGCACAAAAAGGCACTTTGATACCGAGGCGGATGGAAGGGGCTGTGGAAAGAACAGGGCCTTTCAGGAGTTCCAGTTACAACACGAGGCGGCATTCCTCGCATAGCACACCCACCACGCTATCCTACTCCACCATGTATCTACAGAGCTGACAGTTCCCCCCCCCCCCCCTGTCTGCTTTCCACCCCCCGCCCTCTTCCCTTCTTCTCCATAAAAATCAGTCGGGTTCTGCTTCTGCCAACAAGATCAATTAAAGTACCAGCGTGATGACACTTCGGGGTATGTGTGTGTGTGTGTGTGTATGTGACCCCCCAGACTGAGCTGGTGCAAACAGATGTGTAGTGAATCTCAAGCATCGTGTTTTCTTGCAGAGGCAGGGAAATTACACACTGGGCTCCCCGCTGGAAGAGTTTCCAGCGAAGGAAGCCGTCAGTTGTTTTCTCCAAACTAAACAAAGCGAGGAAAACCGCGAGATCAGAGATCAGAGCGACCATACCCGTCACTCGGGAACAGCGGAAGCATCCTGGACGGAAAAATAAAAAAACGCTGGGTCTTTGTCTGGCCCTGATGGGCAGGTGGCACCTTGTACGTGAACGGAGGGGAAGACGTGTGGCTGTCAAGCGCTTCAAGGCGCTTTTCAAATGTTTTTTTTTTTTTTTTTTTGGGGGGGGGGGGGGGTGTAAACAAACACACGATCCGCACGATCAGACAAGTGTGCGAATACCGGTGATCTTCAGAGTAAAACAACACCGAGGAGGAGGAGGAGGAGGAGGAGAGGCTGGAAAATGTAAATACAAAAAAAAAGACAACAACAAAAAGAGCTGTCAGGCCATTGTTCGGGTCCTTCAGCGTGACCGCAGCTGGCAGAGGCGTCGCTTGCTTTGTTTTTTTGCACGGCCGCAAAACATTATATCATTTAACATGTTGGCAGTGATATTTCAGTTTGTCTTTTTTATTAAATTTGCAACAATTTCTACATCTGTTTTTTCTGTCAAGATGGGGTACTTGACAGAAAAGTTATTAATGAGAAATAAAATGAACTTTTTGGATTTTAGCAAATGGCTGCAATGAAACAAAGAGTTCACATTTTAAAGGGGTCTGAATACTTTCCGTACCCACTGTATAAGTATGACATTTCAAGAATTTCCATTTATTAATTCTGGGTTCAAACGACACAATATCAGCCCAATAATGGCTCGACAACAGTGAGTCGTGGGGGAAAGAGTTGAGGGGCTAACACAACGATGGCTCCTTTCATCCCCTCATCAGGAAGGACACAGCTCACGGTCAGATGTGATATATAAACGTCAATGAAAGTAAAATATTGCATCAACTTTTCAAACTATTGCTCTTATTTTAACATCTGAAAAATGCCCTTTACTGTATACCAGCAAATCGTTCTGAAATATGTCAACTCTAAAAGAAAAGAAAAAAAGTTTTCAGGAAAGCCTTTTCTCAACAAAAACTAAAGAAAACATTACAAATAACTTCTGGGTTTGGCTTCTTGGCATTGTGTTAAAGTTTTCCCCTCTATATCCGGAAAGTATTCCTTGCAGTTATACCACGGGGAATTCAACTCCACTTCCAACCACACCGGCTTCTCATTAACCAACGCCGAAAGGGCCACTTGCTTCAGGAGATGTAGGGTTGGGAAGAACCCCCCCCCCCACACACACACACACTCGGCCCGGAGGAAGACCAATATACACGGAGGGGGTCATTTAAGGTCACCGTCTCCCTGTGGTCTGTGGTCAGGTGAGGCCCACATCAAGGAGAGCACCTATCAGAGGAACACATCCATTTAACTGCTGTGATTGCGGGGAAGGTAAACACAGACCCTCGACCCAAACCGCCGAGGCGCAGCGGGGACTTGGCCTCACGCCAGCTGCCCCACAGGATGCCTAATAGGGCTTCAAATAACACGACGAGAAACAGTTTTGCGTGCGACACACTTGCCGCTGTTGTTTGTTTGTTGCGACCAGATCTACAGACGATTTAATGGGATTTTAAAACGTCGGAAAAAGGAACGTGGGGTCATAATCCACGAAGGTGTCCTTAAATGAACTGTAATGTAAAAGCCCAGCTGACTGTCTACGCCGTGGATCCGTCCTTGGCAGGCGGTGACAGAATCCCCAGAGCAGTGTGTGCCTGTGTGTGTGTGTGTGTGTGTGTGTGTGTGTGTGTGTGTGTGTGTGTGGAGTGTAAAAAAACAAACCAGGGTGTTAAGTCTCACAGAGAGGGAGTCATCCTGCAGCTTTCAAAGAGAGAGAAAGAGAGAGAGAGAGAGAGAGAGAGAGAGAGAGAGAGAGAGAGAGAGAGAGAGATTGGCTCTGTCAGCTTGATCTGCTGCTTCGGCTTTCCCAGGAAAAAAAGAAGCCAAGACTCCAGAGCACTTCAACTTCAGAAATAACTCGAGCAAAGTGGATAGACTGTCAGCAAAGAATGTGATGGCTCTGGTGATCTGGTGATGTGGCGATTGTTTCAAAGGTTTAAACCCTAGATGGCCCCCGAGTCTAATTGCCTAATTGATAGCTTCCTAATTGTGTTTGTCGAGTTAAAAGCTTGAAAACATCGATGGGAGTCTGTTGACTATGATATGCACGCAGTGTGCCGTGTTTTATCTTTTTAAAAAGGTATTCAGGCAGATATTTTGCCTTAAATGTCTCGCGCTATTTAAAATGGGCAGTCTGCCGTGTTACAGTCGAAAATAAAATGTAATTCATTGTGTATCCCCGCTACCTGCATCCCTTTAAAAAAGAAGAAGATTTGGACCTCTTCAAAAATGCCACTTGTCCGTCATCGATGCTCGGAGGAGAGCTCCGCCCGGCAGGCGTCATCCCCGTGACCCTGGTCCGTCAGACCGACAAGGGGCGAGTACCAAAATAAATAAAAAAGAGGCAAAGGCTCTGTGTATGTACTGATTTTCATTTTATGTTTTTAATTTTGTCAAATGTTAAATATTATATAGGTGGAGGCTTTAAATAATCCCTGTTGGCTTTTTGTCTCTTCCTGCACCGAGATATTTATTAATCTCTGTTGTGATTTTTATTTAGTTTTATTGTTTGAATTGTGCAAAGTATATAAATAAATAAATTTAACTGTTCATGCAGCTGCAGTTCACTGGCAGAGTTTCCCAATCCTAACAAGGAAAGGAACGGCAGTAAACAGTGTGAGGTGCACAGACACACACACACACACACACACACAGACACACAGACACACACAGACACACACGTACATACACACACAGACACACAGACACGCACACAGACACATACACACACACACACACAGACACATACACACACACACACACATACAGACAGACAGACACACACACACACGCACACGCACACACACACACAGCCACACACACAGACACACGCACACACACACACACAGACACACGCACACACACACACACACACAGACACACGCACACACACATAGACACACACAGACACAGACACACACACAGACACACACACACACACACACATAGACACACACAGACACAGACACAGACACACACACACAATTTGAAACACTTTAGCTAAAATAATTCCTCATAACTTTGCACAGTGTTGGTTTGCTGAGAGGAACAAACTGGGAACTGGGTCTTGAGGAAAAGAAGAAAATCATTTAAAAAAAAGAACATCAAACAGCTCCGGGCCTTATGATCCAACACATTAGAGTAATCTCCTGGTGCCTCTGGCAACTGGGTCAAACGCATTCAGTGTTGGCCGGCGTGAGAAGGGAGCAGCCCGTCTGGAGCTCCGTACACCTTTGTCGTTGTCAATATTCACCTGAGGTCGAGCGATACGACGACACTGCATATTATGATAATACTGGATTCCAGCATGATTTTGATCGGCAAAAAGATTCAATGGGACTGAGGCGAAAACAAACGCTCCGCTTTGGAAAACCAAAACATTCTTTTATGATGGAAACAGATTTCTAAAATTGATTTCAGTAATACAAAAAAAATTAATAATCCTGAACACGTAACTCAAACTCCTAAATTCCATGGACTCAAATTCTGTGTTTTTGATAGGCTTGTGCCCCCGAGCCCGAGGAGCTTTGCCACCAGAGGGACGATGTCGTGATACAGCTTTGAGCTCTTACGGGTCTGAACTCTGAACTTTAAAGGAATACTTCACCCGCACAACGGCTGTTTGCATACCAATAAAACACCCACAATCCATGAGGATTTCTGAGGATTTCCACCAACTCCTGGCTCCTTTCCATTACAGAAATAGTGAGAATTCAGTAACAAAGCCTGGAGGCGATAACCGATTACGCTGCGGAGGTCTAAAAAAGAAAAACAAACAATAAAATCTATTTCACAAAGTCTATTTTGCTCGGCGACCCCGTCCAGCTAGTTATTTAACAGTGGGGATTATTGGATTTAACACCAGCATAAGGTCAATCACTCCTACACGGATGGAAAAGTCATTACATTTCTCATTCAGCCAAAGAGCTGACGATCAATACGCTGGACATGTGGAGCTTTGGGGGAATGAGACGCCCAAACATGCTGCCTCAAAGTTTTTGGGGGACGAGAGCTGAAGAAACTACACGCTCGTAGACAAGGTCAAAAACTCTGGAGTAACAGCTGAACACAACAAAACCCAGCGGATGATGCCACCCTTTCCCCTCAAACTCAAGGCAGGGGAACACTCGATGGCTCGTTTCAATAAGACGTCCACAGTGACAAGTGTTATCTCGATAATTGGTTCTTTGCTTGTCATTTTTTCGAGCAGAAACACCAAACATCTGCTCGGTCCAGCCAAGGAAATATCAGAATGCTGCTCCTTTTTCACGCCACATGTGACAAAATGAATAAAATACGTCGGTGTTGTTGGACCGCCGGTTGGACAGAACGAGACTGTCGGTGGTGTCGGCTCGGCTCAAGAGCTTCGGCGATCCGTTTCAATTGGGCAAGCTTCAATTGTTCCTTCACGCTGCGCTCCTATTGGCTCCTACTGCGTGGGAGATGGAGACAAAGCATTCACACTTCACGGGGAGACCCCGAGAGGGAAGTCATTTGCTCGTCAACATATACGTCTTTGTGATGAACGCACATATTAAGCTGAACAGTAATGCAGAGTCTCCCAGGGCCAAATACGGAGGGATGAGTAGTTCTCCTTTCAAACTGGACGAAAGGCAGCGCGTACCAGAGCCGCTGCTTTCGGTTCTACCTTTCAGAATAAAGCTCAACTGTTTACTGGAGGGAACGTTCACTTTTCTGCTAAAAGGAAACCCAATAAAAACGTCTCACAGTAGCTGAGGACGTACACACGTCTACCTCAGGCTGACTGAGAGACGCAGATCTGGTCAACAGTTGCCAAATCTATCAGAAACTTTAATATTTTGTAACTGCAGCATCGGTATTTGCAAGCCAGTTTCACTTTTTTGGGCCGTTTATCAGATGTGTCGAGACCTTGAGCTTCATGTATAAAATCGATGAAATGCCTCATTAAATCTAACCTGGGTTTTGTCTGTGAGACTTGACAAGTTCTGTCTTACAAACCCAACACACACACACACACACACCTCAGCTTCAGGCCGTCCACATATAGGTGTATATATGTGAATTACCCTCATAACACTACGATTGGATATATTAACTATTTTTAACCAATTCGACCCGTCAAAATAAGAGCACCAGAGCATTTAAGTGAGAGTAATCACAATAATGCAGTTTGGGGTTACAACTGATGTATAACGTGTGTCACTGGTTTACGGTGAGACAGCTTTGATCACCTGACTGTCTGAGACTCGATGCATCTTACGTTTGCGGGGGAAGCCAGATGATGAAGACAAAATTGCCCAAAAAGATTGCACTAAAAACTTTAAAACTGTCACAGGTTTGCACAGACGCTCCAAGACCCAGAAGCAATTATGCAGACTCAATAACATTTTTTAAATATATTTCGCCTTCTGAAGCACAGTAGCGTATTAAAACGACTACAAAGCCGGGAAGATGTGAGCCGCCACCACAGACGGGGGATTTCTATATGCAACCAAATTCAGAGACGGGGGAAGAATCAAAAACGCTGCGGCGGCGTGGAAGATCAAAGCCACGACGACAACCTCTCCAACTGAATCTCATTACTGCTGCCAGATATGAGTTCCTCACAACCTATACACACACACACACACACACACACACACACACACACACACACACACACACACACACACACACACAGTATGCACGTTCCTGTCAATACACACAGACAATGAGACCTCCTTGAACAGACAGTGACATGTTCCTTGTCTGTACAAGCACAAAAGCTAAACTAGGAGGAGATTCTGCCACCAGGTATGTTTTCTTTAATCCTTACACATGAGCACTCTTGCAGGGCTTGTAGAGGCAGAGCAGGGGGGCGGGAAACAAAAAAAACAGTGACATCGTGCTTCTCACTCTGAATGCTACATTGTACCTGGCTGACTGACGGCTTGTTTTCTTAGGAAGGGGAGAGAAGAAAAGATGAGGACTCAACAATGTGCCGCCTGGAGTTAGTAATAAAAAGCTAATTATGCAAGATTAAATGACGCTCTCTGCTGCAACCACACGCACACACCCAACACACACACACACACACACAAACATACCACTTAATTCCTTTGGTAAATTCTTAAGCAATCCTAGACAAGCTACCCCATCTGTCAGGGGAGGAAGGAGCTCAGGATTAATGGATGCGGCGCAAGAGGGGGCCGAACCCGAAAGCCGTTCGCTCACCACTTGGCCGCTGCCCAAAGGTCTGGCTAATCAAGGAGAGGAGTGATTAGCCCAGTTAGCCGCTGGGCTAATGGGGCTAACTTCAACACCCTGCTGCTGTGCACTTGAAACGAGACTCTAGATTAGGTACGATGAGGGCCGAAAGGGTTGGAATCTACCTCTCAGGTGCCGGGGCGTATGTATCCAAGGAGACAACACACATGCAGGCTTTAAGCCACATGAGCACACACACACACACACTTTTACACAAATACATTTCTTCTTACATGCTCCTAAATCTAACAGACTTCTAATCTGACACTCGTCCAGATGGATTGTCCTTAATTCAAGGTATTCCAGGGACAGGGATAAAGGAAGCAGGAAGCTAAGCTAATGGATTGTGGGGGCGGGGGGTGACCCAAAAAGAAGAATCCCTAAGTGATATTCTAAAGAGAAAGGTTCAACACTTGGGAAAAAGATAAATTCATGTTCTTTGTCTCTCGCGAGACAAACAATATCGAACCTGTACCTGGAGCCAGCATGTGGTTAGGCTAGCTGAGCATTAAAGTAAAACGTAAACAAATAACCACAATTATTATTGTTTTTTGTTACGGGCCAGAACTATTTCTGTAAATCCATCCACTCCACTGTTTACCCAAACTTATTGAAGCTCAGCTCTGGCTGCGTCTGTCTATTGTTTGCCTTGAGCAGGTGGTTTCTCAGAGCGCTTTAGCTAAGACATCTCCATTGTTACACATCAATCAGAGCTGCTGTAACGACACAATTACCTTCAGTGAGGAGACGAGGCTCCTGTTCAAACAGGTCGTCTTGAAGGTCAGAGCACAGTCAGAGAAGCTATTGAATTCCTTGAACCACAGTATTATTTCTTCCAACTTAAAGCCTTGTAAACATGTAATTTAAATCATGACGTCTCTTCAATAAAATGTAATAAGCAGAACAAAGCACTGCAGAACATCAGCTCTGGTGGGTGGTCGTAAATATTAGAGCAATAGATGTGAATCCGACTGATCGCCAGTTAAAGTAACAAATCACACAAACTAAAGTAAGTAAATATAAAACAGGACAACACGAGGCTTTAGATTGGCCGTCGTTACGGTGATCACGTCCACTTTCTAAAGGTGCGTTCACGCCAAAAGCGAAGAGATTCTTTGCGTTGCCCAAAACGCGTGCGTTTACTCGCTCGACCATTCACCGTGTTAAGGCCATAAGAGTGAGGGGCGGGGCTTATCTCTGTGTCTCTTCTCTGTAAAGACCGTTATCATTTCCTTCATCCACCAGAATAACTCACCACTAGTTCTGCTTTATATTTGTTGTGGACATCCCACACACTAACGCCCTCGTGTTTGGGTTCATGACATCACCCGTAGGCTCACTCAGCTCGGTCACTTTCACCGAGGAAGTTACTGTTACGTCTGAAAGACTTCCGCCTCCAGCGCTACGAGAGCGGAACATCTCAACGCTGTTATTGTGTTCATCACATTATAATATATAATATATGTTATTGTGATCATAACATTATGATATATAATATATGTTATTGTGTTCATAACATTATGATATATAATATATGTTATTGTGTTCATAACATTATGATATATATATATAATATATGTTATTGTGTTCATAACATTATAATATATATATATATATATATATATATATATATATATATATATATATATATATATATAATATATGTTATTGTGTTCATAACATTATGTAACTTGTTACATTGAATACATATAATAAAGTAAATACACTTTTTGTATCACAGCATGTTCCACAACTGCTCATTTCCCCGTATCTGTGAGGAGACGGACGATCACGACTATCACACAAAAGGAGTCTCACGGCTTTTTGATTTGAAGAGCTAAACATGAGACTGGACAGGCATGTGTGTAAAGCGGGAGGAGAATAGACGGATGAGGAGACTTAGAGGGACACACATATTGTGGAAAGGTTGTAAATGATTAATCAATAAGAAAATGAGGAGTGTGGAATTAGAATTTCGACTTTTGAAGAGCAAGTTCCCGATGGGAACCCCGATTTAAAGCAACGAGTTTCACTGGTGAAGCTAATCTGAAGTTTTCAGACAAAAAAGTTATTGTAATGAATCTCAGAAAGTTTACTCTGTCCCAACTATTCCCCCGATACAAAACTTGAAGTAGTTTTTCAAGCACTAAATGTAGAACTTTCTTTGGGTCCAACTTTTCAAATGTGAGAAACTATACCGATTTTATATGATTGTAATTTGCATATCTTTGCTTCCGACAAAACACTAAATATGATTAATAGATAGATAGATGGATACTTTATTAATCCCGAGGGAAATTTAGGAAAGCCATTGTCGGATGGCTGGTCCACTGTCTTGCTCCCCGGAAGGTTTATGACCGAATATCTGCACAACTAACAACATTCCCCCCTAACGGTGATATTTAAAGGTCCGGCGCTCTTCACACACTCTTGAAAGGCAATGCTTTGGGTTTTACTTCAGTGCAGCAGGTGTTCCACACCCCACTGGGAGCCAAGCCTTTACGTCTTGCTGATTGCAGAGCCGTCACACCGACAGCAAATCAGTATTAAAGAGAGCGGCGGCCCAGCAGCTCACCTGGTGGGGCTGACCGCCAGGTGTAGGCCGAGTACTCAGCAGTGGCCGGTGGATTCATCGTTTCATAGGTAGAGCTAGTAATGGTGTATGAGAACAGCTCACACACACATCTCTCTCTCTCTCTCTCCTTTTCCTGTCAATCTTGTTCTGCTCAGTCTGTTCACAGGGTTTACACACATGTTGAACAATGGATTTCCAGGACTTTTTCAGGACCTTTCCATGACTTTAAAATTTAAAATTTCCATGACGAAACATTTTGTGGAATCTTGGCGTAAACATGAGTAAAAACCTTAAATGACACAAATGAATGAGAGACAATAGTTTTAAAGAATGAATATGTATATACATTTGTATTCTTTCAATCAAAGAAATTTCCATGACTTTTCCAAAACTTTTGGGATTTCCTTTTTTTTCAAAAATGAAATGACTTTTCTTTGCCTGGAAATAACCATTTTTAAATTCCAAGACTTTTCCAGGTTCTCCATGACGAACCCCGTGTTCAATTGAGTTGATATGAGAGTTTGCGATACACTGTGTGTGCGGTTGGTCGTGGAGTGTGTTCATCATCGAACACGTCATGATGACAAACGCATTCCCCGAGGACACCGCCGGCTAGAGCGATGTGGTCGTGACGCGCCAATCCCAACCGCGAACGCGAACGCGCCCCGTGGAGTTTAATGTAACGGCGTTAACGTCGCGAGTTTGGTGAAACAAAAAGTGCCGGGTCTGAGTCATCAATGCGTCAAATAGCCGACACAATGGAGGTTCAAATATGATCGTTCTCCTTTTGTCTGGGCTGTTTGTCCATCTGTCCGTTGACAACGACCCAAAGGCCTCGTATTTACCATGACAGAGGAGAGGGTGGGGCCGCGAGTCAAGATGAAAGCAAGCATGCGCTGCAACAAAAGACATTGTAATCATAGAGGCCTTTGAAGAACCGTCTAGCCTCTCGTGGTCCCGGTTCAGGGAGGGGCGAGAGACACCCACTCCAGTCCTCCCTCTGGTTGAGATGGCGTCACATGACGAGTGTAACCGCGACGATGAGTCCACCTGACTTGTCAGCTTGCAACAGCGAAGCAAAAAAAAAGGAAAGGAGGCCGTGGTAAGTCCACTAAAATAGTCCGAGCAGCCAGCGTGATGTCAGCAGATGGCTGACGGGAGGAGAAACCTCCCGTCTCAGCTACCTGTCCATCAGCCTCAGAGACGAGCCCCCGGGACACGGCCAAGCCTCGCCGAGAGGAGAGGGAAGACACAGAGGCCTCGAGTTTGAGAAGATTTCTGTTCAATCCATTCTAGTATTTTTTAAAAACTTCTGATACGGAGGAGGGGGATTCATGTTGTCTGACGAGTCGGGGAAAAAAACCCTGATTTAAAACAAATTTGATGGTTTTTTTTTTACCAATAACTGGTAGGAGCCCAAGGAACTACACTCAGGAATGAAAAGACCTATTTTAAACAATCCTCTCGCATAACCACTTAGAATTGTAAAGTGAAAGTAATTTAACAATAATGGAATAATAAACTACCACAGCAGATAACTTGGCTCCCACTCAAAAGTAGCTCAGGCACGAGTGGTGAGCTTCACTCTATTGCCCCACAACGGTGACAGCTGAATGGATGTGAGAGAGTAATGAGGGGGGTGTGGGGGGGAGGAGTCCATTTACAAAAAAATAATTAACAACAGTTCTTTAACACTTAAGTGTAAATCAGCAACCTTCTCTTTAACCCAACTGAGGAGGCTCTCCGATCAATTGATTACAAAATGCAAAATACACAACAACAACGTGTCGGATGACGCTCCGAGTCCTCTGCTCTGAATACAGTATCCATCTGCCCCCGATGGTTATTGTGTCACACACACACACACACACACACACACACACACTCACACACACTTTTTCTTGTCTCAAGTGACAGAGTTCAATCCGTGTGCAGGTGCCTCTCTCCTCCAGCTGCACCGGCTCCGGCCCGAGGCTCCGGCCCGCGGGGTTGGGAATGCCCAGCATGTCCCGCTCACGCCGCCATAACAGCTTAAAAAGCACCTGACCTCTCCAGAGGCTTCCGCTCATGTGAGAGTTATGTTTGTTTTGTTTTGTCACCGGAGCTCACAAGGACGTCGCAGACAACTTGCACGTGCCGGCGTCTCTGATTTGTGTTCCTGACATATGAATCCCAAACACACTAAACGGCACGTGAGGCTGTAATGCCTTGTTCTGACTCACGACCAACTGGCATCACAATTCTTTATCTGGGGACCACGATAATCCTGTTTGGAGTAAATGTGAAGAGCAATCAATTGAGAAGATAACAGTGTTGCTCTTGAGCCAAACTGCAAACAAATTAAACACGTTTCCTCTTACTTTGGTGACCACCGGCCCTCCCTCCTGACTTTAGACTTTATGTTCCATCAGAAAGTAAAGCATTTACTTCATGCCGTACTCTTTGGTTTACAGGCAAACAACTGTTGAAAAGAATGACATCACCATCACGGCAGCCTCAGAATGACCCTCTTGTCAAGGGTCAGAGTTCA
Source organism: Liparis tanakae (assembly GCA_036178185.1). Taxonomy (NCBI): domain Eukaryota; kingdom Metazoa; phylum Chordata; class Actinopteri; order Perciformes; family Liparidae; genus Liparis; species Liparis tanakae. The sequence continues at coordinate 7,659,218 of CM070105.1, forward strand.
AATGAATAAGTACTACATACAAGCCTATTTTGTGGCTCTTTAAAAAAATAAAAGCTCGCAAAAGCAGGTCACTGCTAACCAATCAATCAGCCTCCATTGACAAGGCCAATCGGCAAATGTGAGACAAAGGAGGTCGTCTGCAGAGCCCTCGCTGCCAGCTGCAGCATCTGAAGGGACAGATGACTACACCGTTGAGTTCGGGAGGGTCATCAAGGATCGGCAGTGTGTGTGTGTGCATGTGTGTGCGTGTGTGTGTGTGTGTGTCAGTATAGCGGAGAGAGATTAAGAGATACACATGGACACGGCATCTCCTGGCCATCTGCGCAACAATTAGACACTTCGAGCACAGATTTGTCGGATATCTTTGTCTCGTGCTTTCTGTTGGCAAGAGTTAAAAAATAAATAAAAGGTGGAGCCGTGACGGACGTTAAGTAACGCTGTTGTTTTCATAACGCCGTGTGGTCAGCTGCTGCGTTTGCCCGGTGAAGGTCCAACTCCTAATTAGCTCTAGAAAGTCAACGGAGCGAGTAAACTTGTTACACAGTTACACTTGTTTGTGCATGAAGGAATGAAGGACACAATGACTGAATAGAAGAATCAATATCTAAATGCATGCTGATATTAATACAGAATATGGTGCTTAGATAAATATTAGTAATTAATCCGGTTCTATTCTTACAAAAATCAACCCTTTTATAGGGAGAGTTTATTAGACTTTTTTTTTTTGCTTGTAAAAGATATCTATTTAAAAAAAAATAGATTTAGGCATTTATCTGTTTCTCTACTTACTCTATTGTATTTACAGCTGGGTATTCGTATTACGACTGAGCTGATCTTCTCTTGCAAAACAGATGGGAGTGCCTTGCTCAAGGGCACCTCGATGGCAGCTTATAAAACAGCAGAGAACATTACTCATTCACCCCCCCCCACACACACACACACACACACACACACTTTCCCAGCCGGTTTGACAGTGGTTGTTTTTTTAACAAACACAAGCACACGGCGGTACAAAAGCCGCTAATATTACTTTAAAATATTCCCTTCCAAGCGGCGCTCCCCGTCTGTGTTGTGTTCAAAGTGTGCAACAGGCTTTTTCCTGACAGCCGCGGCTTTGTTCCCGGAGCTTGTCACTGAGCAGCCAGCCCCGCTGATGAAAGCCCAGGAAAAGATAACAGCCACAAAGAGAGACTTCAACTCCACGGCCCGCTCGGCCTCGGCGTTCCCCCGGGCCGGGATGAGGCAGAACCCTTGTTGCCTGCCACAATGTTAGTGCACAGAGATCGCTTGATCTCGCCCCGCTGGGAATCTACGGCGATAAGGACATCGGCGGACCGAGGAGAGACAGTAACCCACGCGACAAGACGCACGAGCAGCGGGGGGCTGAGGAGAGGAGAGGAGCTGCTGTTGGGCCGTCGTTTGATTCCACTTAGCTCCAAATTGTCCCCGACACAACTCCTGGAAGTGTGTGTGTGTGTGTGTGGGGGGGGGGGAGTTTAACTCGATTTTGTGGTTATTGTAAAGAAGCTGCCATTTGGTTCGCTCTCTGTCTCTGCTATCTAAGTCACAGGTGTCAAACACAAGCCCCGAGGGCCAAATCCGGCCCTCCACATCATTTTATGTGGCCCTTGACGGCTTGAAAGACATGTGATCCCCTTTTTTTTAAGAAATTGAAGAAAGATTTCCCACACTTTTATTTTGAAGGTTTCAAATTAAATGGATTCATGTCATAATATAAGAGACATTTTCTTATGTACAATATTTCTACACTTAAATAAACAATAATCAAATGCAAAGAGAGTTACTTAACAATGTGTTTGAGGAGTTTATAAAGTGTTTCCGGCCCTTTAAGAGGGCAGCCATGACGTTGATGTGGCCCACGGTGAAAATGAGTTTGACACCCCTGATCTAAGTTATATTTCATTGTGGAAACAATTAAACTCCCAGAGCACACACACTCCCTCAGTAATCGCACAACGCCAGGTGCCCCCCCGCCCCCTTAGCTTCGTACTCACTTGTTTTGTTGCACTTGACTTTGGAGAGAAGTTTGTGAGCCAGCAGAAGATCTCCGGTCTTCACCGCCACCAGCAGATCCTGTTCCTTCCCCATGATCAGCGGCTCACGGCTTACGGTCGCTTGTATTTCTTTTGTTTTTGGGGGTCTCTTCAAAGCTCCTTCAGGCGAACGCTTTCAGCAAACATTCGCCGGCGCCGATAGAATCCGAGATGACGGTCGGGGAGCGGATGGCTCGGCGGCATCTAGAGTGAAGGAGCTTCGGGTAAACTGGTCCGGGAGATCTTTTTCCTCTCATTGTCGGAGTTTGCCGGGTCCATTATCTCCGCTGGGCGCCGGCTGTTTGGCGGTGGTCTCGGATCTGGAGTCACAGCAGGACGAGTCGAGATTCAGCAGTCGGCGGGACGGCGTGCTCATAGTGCGCCTCCGTGGACCTGGAGGGAAGCTGCAGTCCAGCCAGCTGTTCCTCCGCAATGCTACAAAAACAGGGAGAAATCACTTAAAGTCTTCGATAATGTCACGTTGCATCCATGATGACGTTTACACCGTTCACCGTGCGTCTCAAGCGATCCCATTGGATCCCAGCATTTGTACGTAAATGAACAGTAAACAATTACCGTGTTCATTTTATGTTGATTGGTAAATCATTGCAGCGCCGTTTGTGCCAACTGCCCCATTCAACAGCATCAGGGCCACGGTAAAGCGTAATAGCCCAATCACAATCATCTAAACTGTTTTTGATAGACTAAAACGATCGAGATTATCGGCAGCAAAAGGATTAGCCATGTGACTTTAACTTGACCCAACTTGTTTTCTAAGATCCAGGAAGGCCGGTCCCATAGGAGGCTGCGGCTTATCTGGGACTCTTCCTGTGCAGGAATAAGGAAGCATTATTTCAGACAAAACTTTGCCTGTATTTTCCATTTATTTTTGGACAGCGAGTGAACCAATTGAAGTGAGGAGTGAAGTGTAAAAACAGTCCTTCAGTTTCTACTATGAGGCAACATCTAAACCCACACCTCCTCCTATTACAACATTAAAGTCCATTATGTCTGCAAGACCACAATTACGACGAGGAATTTGTTCAGAATGATTTTTTAATCTCCTTGACATCCCAACAATAGGTGAAGTGTTTAATGTGTCTGAGGATAGACAATGTCGTCCCTCCCTGCCTATATTAGGTGTGTTGGACGCATAGCTAAGTTATTCCTCTGGACTGCCAGGTGACCGTGCAGCAGTGTAGCCCAACAGCAGATGGCAATGCATGTCTTTGCACTGACACATGATCTAAAACTAGCCAGGCACCTTGCCAGGCCGTAAAGAGCGCACAGCCCATTGCTGCCACAAGCCCGAACGTAGGCTACCGATCCCACGCTGGACTCCTTAGCCGAGATGTCAACGCATGAGAAGGTGGTGGAACGGGGGTTTTATTGGTTAAATGTGTGTGGAATCCTAAGAAGGTGACATGTAATAATGCCCTTATTATTCATGTTCTGTCTGAAAACACAATCAATGAAGAGAATATTATTTAATAAGGAAAGATTTGTCATTGACATTTCACTTCTTAACAGGATTACTTTAAGTATCCATTATTGGGTTTAAACAAAATGCTAAATACTAGGTCTTGCAGCTCAAATATCCTTGTAACAATGTCAGGCCAAATCCCCCTCTCAACTCTAACCACGTAATCACCCGGTGTGTAAGCACCCGCACAACACCGATGATGTCACGTTCAAAGACCTGTGAGAAAAATGCACAAATCGGTCTTAACTCATAAAGACCTCGCGTTTTGTTTTATAACTGGTTCATCTTTCTTCAAGAAAAACAACACCGAGTGGCGGTAACGAGGAGTGTGAAACAGTTGCTAAAAGTTACGAATAAAAAAAAAAGTATACCGAAATGTAAGAAAACACTTTAAACGGTAAAGTTAGCAAATATTAACGGAACGTTTCAACGATTAGCTCATAAGTAGAATAACAGCGATGTGCAAACGGCTGACAGCGCCGCGGTGGCTCCCCTGAACTACTGACCGGTGAAAGTCTTCCAGCTCTTCGTGTTTGGACACATTACGGTTCGTCCCGTCTTGTGAACACTGAATATTTAGCCGCCCCTCGTTTGCTAACAGCCGTAACTGTCAACGAGTCCCGGATCCCCAACGGCCACGCGAAGCCCCAACTAACCACGTATGTCCACTTTAACGCGGGTCATTTGGATCATTTGAGGTCCGCCACTCGGCTTTTTTTTTTTTTTTTTGCTTCCGAATAAATAATAAATAAATACGTTGTCAACAAGAGGCGCGTGCTCACCTGTTGGGAGACGCGGCGTCGCGCAGGTGGTGGTAGGCGACACGCAAATCCACTGTGGTGAGTTACTGTGGGAAGACCGCCGGAGTCCGGACAGCGCGAGACCGGAGGAACCGAGGCGTCAAGTCACCCGTGTCGTGTGCACGACTTCCGGTATAAGCTTTCAAAGTAAAGCTTTCGTTAATTACGGACGTCCAAATGAATCGCCGGTGTTTTTACTTGTTTGGGATTCCCCGCCGGGTGTTTGAGTGTTGGAAGTATTTGCCGTACATTTCTGAAACCCTTCCTGAGCAGTCACCAGCATTTGGGTGAACTTATTTATGGTTTTATTTTGAAGGCAAATTGCACAACTTCTGCTATTTTAGCATATTATCTTAACACCAACGAACTTTACACCGTTTGTGATTGTTAACACTGTAATTGGATGCAGTTTGGGTGAAACCAGATGTTTTCATTATTGTATTTCCACACAGGCGCGCATATGTATATTTGTTGTTTAACTTAACGTATTGGGCGACAGCAGGGACCATGGAACTTGCTATTGTCTTCTTAGTAATTTCTAATTTGGACCATCTGCAGCCAACACTTTATGGAAATTGCACAGCTGCATGTTTTGCTGCATGAGCACATGGAGATGTGAAAAAGGAGCCCCATCAAGGACCCCTGGAGATATCGAGCAAGACCCCAGGCGCAGTGTGGTTGGGGGGTGGCGACATCTGCTGGTCAAATGATGCTATTGACGTTCGTCATGAAATTAAATATACAATTAACGTCGATACAAAAATAAAAATGATCAGAGCCAACCTAAGGGTGTACTTCTTTTGGGATTATAATCATATATATGTTTCTAATCGTCTTTCTTTTAATCTAGGCTCAGAGGGATTTAGCTAATTCTGACTCTTTTTATTCAAGATCATATGACATAATATGGTTGTAGTTTAGAAATAGACCTCTACATGACATGTTGTCAAGCCAAAATACAGAAATGACTAAAGAGTAAAAATAGTATGATAATGTGTACAAATTGTATACATCCATGAGACTTCTTTTGTTTGCTCATTTAATTTGATGCAAGCAATGATCATTCATTTAAAAATGTAATAAAAATGAAGCAGTTTTAAATGTCTGGTGTGATAAGATTACAGTTTGCCCCCAAAGGGCAACATCTGAATAAAAAAAAAAGTCTCAAACATTACCACCGAGAGTTGATGCCGAGTTGTCTTACAAGTTATTACAGTATCATTAAGGAGGAACCCAGACTGTATTTGATATGTGATTGTCATCCTTTTTACCTTCATAAAAACTAAACTTGAGGAGAACGGAGAACTGTGAAGGATAAATACTTTTTGACTTTTTATATTACATATTTATAATCAGCTTTTTCATTGTTTCTGATGGTATCCTGTCGCTCTGCATTCCCCTCTGACATCATGCAAGATATGAGCACATCATATTTTATTTGCAAGGTCAGCCGTGAAGAGCTGCAGCTCATCCCGCCCAACGTTAACTCACAGCCGCCACAACTCAGACACATATCCTGGAGTGAATCATGCAGTTTATTACGACACACAACAACAACAACAACAACAACAACAACAGCTTCTGTTCTTTTTTGCGTCAGTGCTCTTTTGATTTCCAGTTGAGTGGACTTTGCCAGCACAGCTAAAGTGTTTTGCAATGGCCTTATTTCTATTTGTTGGTCAAATATTTTCCTTCCATGTGATTCTGTTGTAAAGCTAAAAGTGTCACGCCCACATGGTAAAAGTTTAACTGTAAAGTGTTGCAGGTGACTAGTGAGCAGCAACAGAAACAAACCTTTCAGGACAAGGTAACTACTTTTAATTCCCCTTTTAACGTAATTAAAGTTCCCTAACGGCCGTCTTCTGTGGCTGGAGTTGAGTTAAGTGTCAGAGCTGAACAAGGATTGGCTGGTTATTTTAATAGTAGATAATTGCTGACGGCTCAAGTATCAATATGTTCACGAGAGAAAAGGAGTTAACGCCCTACAACTAACATGGCTGCTCCTTCACCTGGAGGTCACGTTGCCAGTATGCGTGAGTGTTAACACAACCCCTGATCACAAGCACGAGTCTGTGGTTTTTATATATATATATATATATATATATATATATATATATATATATATATATATAAAATCTGGTGCATCTTTTATTAAATTAAATGTAATCTGCGTTACAGTAGTTTGACCAGATTTATGAAAAGACGTGTCGAGGACCCCAGAAACTTGACGGTGTCACCTTCACTCCCTTCTTTCTCCTCCTCTTCAGTCTAATGATGTAATATAGAATTTAGAGGCGTTTATAAGTTAAATCAGATGGAAATCAAATTGAAACTTTCCACACTTTTTGGGCTAAATTAAATATGCAAGGACAGAAAGACGGTGGCTCGTTGCGTTGGCCCCAGAGAGAAACACGTTGGTTCCTCTCGCCCACTTTATCACGGCTTCAGTTCTCTTTGCTCTCCGACTCACAACTATTGGGTGAAAAGGCTGAAAAAAATCTGCTTTTAGTGTGGAGTAAGGAGTTTGTGAAGAAGAAAAACATAGCAAAAAAAAAATACAAGAGTGAATATTTGACTTGATTGACTTAATCTAAATCTCTGATTTTATAAAACTTTTTAAAAAGCATCCAAAGAAATAGGTCAGCAGTTCACTTACTGGGTCAATCTAGATTTTTAGAGCAATCAATACATTTTCTTAATGTATTTAAAGAGCCAAGAATATCCTAATTTGTACAAAATTGCTGAGCTAGTCAAAATAATACGTTCATCTTTGATATTTTACATGAGCCCTCATTTGTGGGAATGTTATGTTGTGTTTGTTTTGTTATTGAGTTTAGTGGCTCAGGTGCACAAGGGATAAATAATCCAGCAAAAGCAACTCTGCATTAACTCGCTGTGTTGGCTTATATCCAGGTGACTCGTGAAGTAGCAACACAATTAAAGTCCAACAGAAAACAAGTATCATCCTTTAGTAAGTTAATTAAAATGTACTATTTGTTCTCCCTATAAACAGGAAAATAAATAAAATCCCTATTCATCTCAAAACTGTAAACATTGAAATATGTATTCATGATTTTTTTCCTCTCTCAAATACAGAATAATTGGTTTACAGAGCAGGTAAAAAGAAAGAGAGAGAGAGAAGAGAAGCCATTTAAGACCAGTTGGACTTTCAGACTCTCTAGAAGTGTTTACGGGCCCTTCAAGTACAACAGAGAGGCTACCCTCATCTTCCTCAGTCCAGCAGCACAAGACGGACCAGAAAGCTCAACTATAAAAGCAGATGTTAGATTTTATTCACAAGTTGAAATGCAGGTTGTACAATCATTCCGAGTGCGTCGGACACAAGTTGGCTCTTGGGTTTGTGCGTTTGTTCGACAGAGCAGACACGTGTACATTCTGACGAAGAGCAACACAGACGACGGGAGTTTTAACACCGAATCACCAACAAAGCCGCCAATAAAACGTGACAAATGGAGAAAAACAAGAAAGAAGAATATTTAAACTGTACATCAACACAGTCCATGGAGGTGGATCTCCTGCTGACCGCCACGAGCTGCAACAAAGCACTTCAGAGTCCCTGATTAGCATCGGCTGCTTTTACCCAACCGCTATGGGGGGGAAAGTAAGGGTGTGTGTGTGTGTGTGTGTGTGTGTGTGTGTGTGTGTAGGACACAAGTGGGAACACGTGTTTAAGATTTAAACCAAAAAGAAAGGTGTAGGATATGGCTGTGACTGCAGCGCCACACTGGCCAACGGAAAGTATGTGAAGCTAATCACCATTCAGGAGATTCCATAATGTATCACCACTAAAACATGACGCAAGGACAAATATTCAGATTTTCACATTTGGATCAGGGCTTCTTCAATCTCAGCCAATTGATACCTTTTTTTAAAAATAGGATTTCGCCTGGAAACCGTGCATGTGCCAAAACGGTCAGACTCTTAAAAGGAATAGTTCAACGTTTGGGAAAGGAGTCGGACAGCTTGGTGTAAACACTGGAAACATGGGGTTAGTGCTGACGTACAATCCTCGTTAAACCAACTTTACTAAAAACATTGAGCCTTAATAAGCTTTAGGAGGCGGCGTTAGCAGAATTGGTTACCAACAGACGGAGTTAGTTAGCCTTTATGCTAAGCTAACATGGCTAACACCTGGTTGCAGCTTCATATTTAGCGTAGAGTTGTATCAATCTTCTCATCCGACTCTTCCGTAAGAACATTAACCATTTTCCAAGAAGCGGCCGACTATTTCTCAAAGCTTTTTTTTCCCTTCATGTTTAAAAAACAAAAAACTCAACGTTCACAAGCTCTTCACAAACAAAAGCAATTAGGGAAAACATATTGCACAATTGATGAAAAAAAATAGGAGAGACGAGGGAAACAAAATGACGTGGTACTTTTTTTCCTGCTACTAATCTGTACAGTTGTCTTGAATTAGCAGTTCAGCCCGTTGTGTTTATACAGTGAATAGAAGAAAATCTAGTAATACTAAAGGAGACGCTTCCCGACGCTGGAGACGTGTTCCCTCATACCGGTGTTGCTCTGCAAACACCCGATACGGTACATCTGTAATTACACAAACACACGCATGTATATATGACGACAACATGTGCACACAGATTCTCTCCCGTCTCGAGGCACTCCCTACAGTTCAGTTAGGTGGTGTTAGTCGACATAAATCTCAATATTTTCAATCCGTCTAACTATCAGAATCATCGATTAAAAAATAACCATCCTTGTGTAAATTCCTCGGAAGACGTCTTAAAAAGCGGCACGTCGTCCATTAGAGGACACGACTTCTTCTTCTTCTTCTTCTTCGGCGAGCGTTAATCTGAGTCCCCTCGTTCGGAGGAGATGCTTAAATCCACGAGAGGAAAGTCCTCGTCGGTACCTCCATCCGCTCATCTTTGCCGTGAGGGTTTCCCCCCCAAAGTCCGTGATCCGCTTTCTTTGTCCTCCGGTCATTTGATGCTCTTTTTTTACAGAGTCTGTCAAGATAAGAAGAAGAGGAAGAAGAGCAGCGTGGGACCTCTGCTCCAGAATAATAAAGATTTCCACAAAAAAAAAAACTGGCTGCGTCAAGTCTCCTGGATGGGTCAAAGGTCATATCTTCTCATCGGTCATCTCCAGGAACTGGGCGTACACGTCTCTGGCACACTCCCCTTTCTGGTTGAAGAGGAACTTGTAGTAGCTGCCGTCGGCACAAATGGCTGCAGAGGGAAGGAGGAATACCGTCAAGTCGGCAAAACACAGGAACAATCATATAGCGTTATATAATCTGTAAATGGGGAACGTCACACTGACACAAGACGAGGAACAACACATCTGAGACTGCAGAGCCATCGGCTTCTTCTTCGATTGTTTTTAGGCTGTAAACCGTGCATGTGTCAACACTTTCACAAACTCTTAAAAGAAAAACTGGCCTATCACGACGCGTGGTGCTAAAAGGCAACGAGCGCGGGGGAGATGGCCACAGCACCATATAGTTCTTCTAGTCGGGCGATACACATTCAACCAGCTGCTCCGGGCAGACGCTACGAGGCTACATGCTGGTCGTTTAGGGCGAGACCGACAGCGAGCGTGACACGGGTCGGAGAGAGAAGCAGCCGAACCGAGCTCACCGATGACGGCGTTGGGCTCCGTCCCGAAGGCGCACACACAGGGGGAGCCGGACGGAACCTGGAACTTGGAGAAGCTCCACTTGGAGCTAAAGTATTTGGGAAGAAAACTGGCCGACGCCAAACTGCAGAGAGACGAGAGACCGAGACAATCGATCAGGACTAGATTTGACATTACTCGTGTGGAAAACGATGAAAAAGGAAAGTTGCGAACGACCTCGACTGCTTGTTCCTTTTCGGGTCCTCTGCAGCGAAGATGTGCACCGTGCCGTGGTCACTGGACACGCAGATGAGGGACGCGTCCTGGTTGAAGTTAATGCTGCAAAACACGAGAGCCAACGAAAAATAATGAGAAACAGGGGGAGGGGAGGGGGGCTTTCGTGAGCCAATAACACGTTCAGATCAACACGGCACCATAAAGCGACCAATGCTGCTGCACGACACTCACCAGTAAATGCTGGCTGCCTGAGAGCCTCGCCGCAGCTCCTGGATGAGCTGACCCGCGGACGTGTCGAAAATTCTGATGAGGGTCCCCTGAGGAAAAACACGGCGTGGATCAGGGGCGAGGCGGCGGGAACAAACACTAAAACACACGCCAAGCGGTAGAATGGGCTCACTTTCTCCGACGCCGTGGCTATTCTCGTGCCATGCAGGTTGAGAGCGATGCAGCACAGCGCCCCCTCGTGGGCGGGGATGTCGACAGGGGGCTTCTCCGTGTTTGCCAGGTCCACGATCTGCACATGGCCCGAGTGAGTCCCCGGGAACGCCAGCAGGGAGTTGTTGCTGTTGGGACAGAGTACGCACAGACCTGAGGAAAACCAAGGGGGGGGGGGGGGGGGGGGGGGGGTCATCTACTGGTATACTGGTATCAGTACGGACATGTGAATATAGAGCAGGAGAGGAGGCTGACCTTTAGGGTTATAGCAGGTCTCAAACACATGCAGCTGATGGGGGTTGTGGGTGAAGGTGAAGACCTTGATCATCGAGTCCAGGACCACCACGATCCTGAGACCAAAGGAGAAGCAACACACGTGTTAAACTACATGTCAAAGACACAGATCCAGAGAATCGTTCATACCGAGCAACGCCCTAAATGGCTGCCGTCACATGTCTCATTACCACAGTACTGCTGTGTTTGGTTAAAGCCCCACTATGTAACTTTTCCTACCTTAAAATAACAGCTTGAAAAAAATGGTGCCGCTACAATGACTTTTAATATGTTGATTTGCTCCTCCGCCACTGCCATCGGGGGTCTGTGGCCAGAAAACTGGCAAATGTAAGATTTCTTTGGCCGCCCAGCCGCAAGCTGTAGTACCCGGATGTACGGCAAACTCTCACTAGCCCCCCCCCCCCCCCCCGCCACGTTAAATACCTGAAGGGGAAAACAAGAAAAACTACATAGTGTCGCTTTAAGTTGAGGAACACATTGAGAAGTGTTTGGATGACTGTGGGCATAGGAGAGCTCCAAGAACACATGGGCATCTCCCAGCAACACTCATCATTTCGCAACTGTCAACATGTTTTTTTTGTACCTGTCCCGCCGAAGCTTCACCGCTTTGACTTCTGTCGAGAACTCAATCTCAATTACCGTCTTCTTCTTCAGGTCATCCCAGATCATCACTAGAGCACCAACAAGAAACATGCAAATTAAATATAACAAAAGTGGTACCGGGCAAATTGAGTCAATATCACACGGACCAAAGTATGATAATTAAATCAGGAGGAGGATATGACCGACATATACGGGTTGTTTTATCAATTCTTTTCAAATTTCTGGGTAGTGTAGAAGAACAATTCCTACTTATACGATTCAATAACGGATCACGTCCTAAATCTTCATCATAAGCATCAGAAAAATTGCCCAATGGAAAAATTACTGATTCTCTAAAAGCCTCAGAAACCACACAGGTGTTTCGGGTAACCGGGCAGATTAGACCTCTACTCACGGCTGTGTTGAGGAACCGGTTTGAGTGTGACAATCTCCCTCAACCAGTAAGAATGATAATGTTATAGATTGGTGTCCTAATAAGTTCCCATCAGAGCCCCAGCCTCCTTCATCATCAGCAGAGGTTGGAATCAGACGGTTACTGAAAACACCTTTGATGGCTGAACAGAGGCTGGAAGCTACTTTAAAGCATTGATAATTAACTGTCGCCCACAATGAGCTCCCCAACTCCTTTACTGTGGCAAACAGTAATGAATTTTGTTTTTAAACCAATATCACTGCAGGAAAATAAACTGCAAGTCACAAATGGAATACATGCCGTTAGCTATCAGTACAAAACTGGCCCGAGTGCAGTATAAACCCTACAGCTGATATTGGGGGATTTAAAAAAAAAAGAAGAAAAAAACACTAAAAAATAATGAACATTGCTAATTTATGAATAGACAAAACGTACCTTTGTTGGTTGGGTACTTTGGCTTCTTTCCTCCTCCCACTAATGCTAAATAGTTACACCTAAACAGCATCTCCACGTGGCCGACTCCGCCCTCCAGGAACTCTGAAAGTCAGCGGCATTGACAGTGAACATCAAAGACAATAAGCCGTTACTGTAAAACTGCTTCTTAGAACCTCTGCTTGTTCATATCTAATCTGTAATGGCTCAGCCGCCCCACAACAGACATCAGGAAGTAGTTCATAGTACAGTTTAAATGAATGAAAACAAGTGCCTCAAAAGTCAAGCACAAATTTGACCTCTGGCAAAATGCACCCCCACCAGATCCAGGCCTCATGCTAGTTTCATACATGGTGATGGTATTCAAGCAGACTTCATTTGCAAAGTACTACACCAGTACATTTGGTATTTGTAGCATATAAAAAAGGCATATTCCATGAAATATATATAGACATTGAATGAAATTCCTATCAAATTTATGAATTCAAGTTCCTGCTCAACAAATGGCCAAATTAAAAAGATGATATGGTGATACACAGAACATTATTTTGATAGTTTAGTTTTATCCAGGTAACTTCAATGGATTGCACAATTCTGCATTGCTAGCCATATCCATTCAGAATGATGTGAGCAACATCTAAATGCCTGTCAATGCAATTACAACAACAACGTTTACAATTAACTAATATTGCTGGTAGGGTAACATCAGTCCCACGGTTTAATGCATCTTCTGTGTACGAAGTGTGATCCAGGAAGTCTGCAGTGTCACTTTCCCTCCCATTTGTTTACCTTCTGAATCGATCAATAATGCTTACCTTGTTTCTCCTTCTCTTTGAGAGGATCTGTATTGTACACACGGAAGCCGTTCTCCATCCCACAGGCAAAGCATCCTGGGAAAGAGACATGTTGTCATTTCCGGAGCGGTTTACAAATAGCTTCTCAAGTGGAATCATTAATGATAAGAGTTTACACAAGGCATGGAAACGATGCGCCCGAGGGAAAGCCTCCCAAACGGACACACCGCATGTTGACATGTGACGACAGCGATGTCCGGAGCCACAGCTAGCGTCACTTCCTAAACGGGTCACATGAGGTCACGTGGACGTTTCCTTTCCAACCATAAAACTACAGCTAGTTTATGACTAAGCTAACGCTACGCTGCCACCGTCCAAGAGCGTTGATAACATTATATGGATGTTAATGTTAAAACAACTTCATCTACGGCCTGTGCAAATGTGTGTGGGTGGGGGAGAACAGAGTATTCATTATGGGAATTATATATTCACGTCTGACAACTGGAACATTTAAGAAAAATACTGGGCGTCAGCAGACCAGACATGAGCCCAGTAACGCGGCAGTAGCTGTCAAACCGTAGCCTTGCGGGCGGTTCTCTAGCTAGCGGTCGTTACGGTGCCGGTGTTACGGTTTAAGAGGCGACCCTGTTAACTGGCGACTTCCTGTGCTCGTGAACGCCGCTTGGTTTAATGCTGTAATGGAAGTGTTAATCCCTCTCGTGTACATAATATATACTATACACATTAAACAACGTGGCATTCACGATTGCAGCTACGTGTTTTCTTCATGTTTTCAACAGCTGCCAGTCACTATGACACCGAAGGACGCGTTGGCTCAAAGTCGCCAGTTAACACGGTCGCGTTTTAAACCGTAGCCGTTTTGGACATTGGGCTAACGGCAGCGTTAGCACTTCGGTTCAGTAACTGGTTATAACGGTTATTCAATGACATACAATTCAACTACAAGCTAGTGTCTCACTCACTACACAGTGTCACGTCGCTCTAACAGCGTTTGGCTAACGTTAGCTGTCAAACGTGTGTTGGCTGAAACAAACACAACAAGCTAATGTTACGTTAGCTGACGTAGTTATCCTGGTAGAGCGAACACTAACTCAACGCTGCCGTTTCTTAGAGCGACTAGTACACATCAACATTGTGTGAGAGTTCCAGAACCATGAATAGAACCATGTAACGCACACATTAAGGTTATGCTCAATGTGTGCTCGAGCAAGCCTTCGGTTTAGCAACGCTAGCTTAGCATTAAAGGCGCTGCCAATTTCCATTTGACAAACACAATCACATTACGGCGCCACTTCTTACCATTGTCCTGGTTAAACCCCGCATACAGGAGCCCGTTCCCGTGAGGATTAGACGGTAGTAGATTCATTATTTTAAACACAACAACCGAAAGCCAAATAGCGTAAATGCTGCAGCTGCTGCCTGGAGAGCTAACCGGCTAACGCGACCATTCCTTCAGTCTGCTGGGCAGCGAGGAGGAAAACAACTGCGGCTCCTGCGGGGAGAGCGCCGTCCCCAGTCCAGCGGGGGAGTTCACGGGGCGCTCCGGGAACGTAACGATATTTGAGCAGATCTTTAACATTGAAATAATCTAAATAGTATCTTTATTAATGTGTGTAATTTACAGCGATGTCACTTCAATGCGTTTGCGATCGCCAAAAGCTCAATCAAGGGTTTTTAACTTCAGTCGCCGTGTCGATGATTGGATTCCTGCCGGCCATAGTTTATCGTCTTTAATAACATAGAGTGGTAAGTTAACTCCACTGTTGCTGTGACCCGAGTCGTGTGAAAAGTTTAATTTTACAGTTTTAAAAAGTGAGAGAGACGTTGTCGTCTCGTGACGTGGCATACCGCTGTGAGTCACGCGAACACACCCGATGGAAACCGGTTTGATTTAGTGACTAATTTTGACAATGGATCAAGCCCTGCTATACAGCCCCAGTGGCCTAATGGATAAGGCACTGGCCTCCTAAGCCAGGGATTGTGGGTTCGAGTCCCATCTGGGGTGATTATTTTTTACCGCCATAGTTTTTTAATATATACATTTTATTAAGGGGGACATTTTCCTTTCAACCACCAATAATGGTCTCCAAGTATTGGCAACATTTAATGAAATGAGCAGCAATCAATTGAATGTTTGAGCTGATAGCTAAATGAAATGTAATAACGTTTTACATATAAACACACTCAGCGTGGCTGGAATGCAAAAGTCCGGCGAGTTGAAGTTGGATGCAGAGGATTCGTGGCTTCTTCCACCATCAGATTACTAAAATAACTTGGAATCCATGGACAGGCTCTGCGGCAGATCGCCAGAGCAGTTTCTCAAGCAGCTGAAAGAGGCAGCCAGTGGATCCGGATCAAACGTCATGACCCTCACCGCCACCCCATAGGATATCTTAATTGGGCATGGGACACAAGCTAAGGTTTGGTCACCCTTTAGCTGGCCACCTTTAATGAGGGTGTTTAGTGTCTAAAGGCCAAAACGCCCACTGATTCGAAGGCACACTACTAAGGATGGGTCCCAAAACTTACATCTTAACAGTCTACGAAATAAACCTCCCATGCCACTGTCAACATCATGATAAATCTCATGCGAGTGCATACCATCTATTGGCACAACGGACAGTTTTAACATCTCGTCCCGTGTTTTATGATTCACACACAAACCCATATATATATATATATATATATATATATATATATATATATATATATATATATATATATATATATATACACACACACACATACAACCCCTGAAAATCCACCACTAGACAAATGAATATAGATGCCAGGTGCAGAGTTTCAATGTTCTTCCTGAGGAGCCCAACAGCTTTAGTCTCACCATTTTGCAGGAGATTGGAGCATTTGGCCTTCTTGCAGTAGAAGTACAGGTGTTCCTGATAACATGAACAATACTACTAAAGTGTTCCAGTTGGCAAAGAATAATCCTGTGAAACTAAAGGAGCCCAATGGAAAATGAGCCATCAATAATATTATTTATGCATTTCCAACTGCAAGGTGTCAAGCAGGAAGAAGGCCTGAACATCCAAACACAACCTGGTGCAGCTGCCAGTCCTCCACTGTTCCACCCATCAAAGGCCATCTAGTGGTGGACAACTGCAATGCAATTTAGTACCCCAACAGTCATATGCAACATATAATCACTCTATTTGACCAAATCCCATAAAATTCATGTTGATCAGAAATGATTTAGTCGTTAGCATCGACGCTGTAGAAGCATGTTTTTAAATGCTCCCTCTGCATCAAAACCAACAAGAAACAAAGTGCAACCCTTAGAAACCATTTGAATAACTTCACGACTGAGCGAATCAAACGTCACTTTGAATCAAATGTTCAATTTATTAAAGAAAGTTAATTCCCAAAAGAATCACGGGTTATATCGTTTATACATACAAATCTTATGTAGAACTACAGCAAACATTTCTGTAAAAATACAAAAAAGTACATTCTTTTTTTAATATTTCTTTTCTTTTTTATAATGCACTATACAATTAAACACGTTCCCGTGACAGCAGCGTGGCTGACGTGAAGGAAAACGTCCTTCTACTGGAACTCCCGCTTTCAAATCGCACCGTCTCGGCCAACGCCGGCCCGGCGGACGCCGCGTGAAACTTCCCCAAAAATCGGCCCGGTGGCCGACCCCTGACCTCCCCCGCGAGGAGCCCGGCGAACTGAAACCCCGACGCGAACCAGTGCCGACGCCGGCTACGCGTGCACGAGTCTCCTGTGTCGCTTCAGGCCGTGCAGGCTGGAGAAGCCCTTGCTGCACACGGTACAGACGTACGGTCTCTCTCCGGTGTGCGTGCGCATGTGCAAGGTGAGGAAGCACGACTGGACGAAGCCCTTTTCGCAGACGTTGCACTTGAAGGGCCGCTCGCCCGTGTGGTACCGCCGGTGGATCTTCAGCTCGGCGGCCGACCGGAACGACTTGTCGCAGTCGTCGCACTTGAACGGCCGCTCGCCCGTGTGGATCAGCGTGTGGCGCACCAGGGCGTCCTTGCCGAAGAAGCCCTTCCCGCAGAACTCGCACGGGAAGCGCAGCCCCTTGTGGTGGAAGTTGTCGTGCTTCAGGAGGCACCGCCGCGACGTGAAGGTCTTGCCGCACTGCGCGCAGGTGAACGTCGGCACGGGCTTCTCCGACATGGGCTCGCCGGAGTGGTGCACGCGCTCCACGTGGCGCGTCAGCGTCACGCCGTGCCGGAACTTCTTGCCGCACTCCCAGCACAGGAACGGGTACGCCTTGGTGTGCTTCTTCTGGTGCTCCACCAGGTCCGAGTACGAGCGGAAGCGCTTGCTGCAGTGCGGGCACTGGAAGGGCTGGTAGCCCGTGTGCTTCCACTCGTGCCGGATGAAGCGCTTGAGGCTGGCGAAGGTGGTGAGGCAGTGGGTGCAGGTGTACGGCTCCACGGGGTCGTGCACGTCGATGTAGTGCTTGTGGAGCGCCTTGAACACGGGGAAGTTCTCCTCGCAGCGGTTGCACTGGAACGGCGTGTGCGACTCCTTGTGCATGGCCAGCGCCTCGGGGTCGCGCACCAGCTTCATGCACACCTCGCAGTACAGCGGGTTGTGCGTCTGCTTGTGCGACTCCAGCGTCGACTTGTACTTGAACGCCTTGTCGCAGTCGCCGCAGCGGAAGCAGTGCTTCACGTCCTCCGGCTGCTCCGGGTCCACCTGCTGCTCGTTGTAGCAGATGTTGCGCAGGTGGAACCGGAAAGTCTGTCGGCACTTGAACTCCACGCTGCAGTGCGGGCAGTAGAACGGGCCCTCCAGGACGCTCTTGTTGTCTTCCGGGCTTTTCTCGTCCGAGTCCTTGGACGGCCCCTCGTCCTCGGTGGCGCAGTCGGGTTCCAGGTCGGCGTCGGGCTGCTCCTCGAGGGCTTCCTCGCCGGGAACGCCGCTGGACGACTGTTCGCCCTCGCCCGCCGCCGCCGTCCCGTGCGCCTTCGGTTTCCTGCCGGGCTTCCTCTTCACCTGATTCGGACATCGATGCTGCTGCAGGTAACGCAGGCTCTTGTAGAAGCGTTTACACGAGGGACAGGAGAAGGGCAAATCTTCCGAGTGGCGGATCATGTGGCGCTCCAGGAACTTGGCCCGGCTCACCATCACGCCGCACACTTTGCACGTCCTCTCGTCGAGGTCGTTGCTTTTGGTCGCGGCGCCCTTTTCGGGGCTCCCGTTGCCGTCCTGCGTCTTTCCCGACCGCCTCCACTGCGACAGGTACCGCTTCATCTTGAGTCCGCGGTTCTTCCGCACCGGTCTCTCCCACGTGACCTCGAAGTCGGGGTCCTCCTGCTTGCCCCTCGCTCGGCCCTGCACCTCGAAGTCCCCGTCGTCGGGCCGTTTCTTTTTGCGCCCGCGGCGATTCGGCTTCTTCTCGGCCTCGTCGAGCACCGTCACCTGGCCGTCCACCCCGATCATCAGCGTCCCCGATTGGTCGTAGTTGTGGTCGTCCGTCACCTCGCTCTCACCGGGGCGGGGGCCTTCGGCGGGGCCCGTGACCACCACCGGGTCCACTTCGGCCTTCACCCTGCCGCCGAGGCCGCGCCACGGGGCTCGCGCGCCCCCGCCGGCGTTCCCGGTCGCCTCCGCAAACGCGTCTTTGCCCACGGCCTCCACCTCCATCTCGGTGCACCCCGTGTAGCTGAGGCCGCTCTCCGCGCCCGTCTCCGTCTGCTCGTTGACGATCACGACTCTCTCCACGGGGGGGAGACAGAGGGCCGATAGGATGCCACTGTCCACCACGTACGATTCTGAAACGAGGAGATGGAAACGGTATCGAGTCGGTTGCATTTGTCATTTTAACAGACATTAATAATAAACATAAAATATATATATATATAAAATTAAACAAATGTTGCTATTGACAAACACTTATGGTGAATGCAAAATAAGTTATTTGGGGTATGTTACTATGCAATATTGTTTTTAGTTTATGCATCTAACAAAGCGTGACAGCGAATGTCTATAATAATCACCAATATCCTCCAGCTGTTCAAGGTCCTTCTGAGTGTCCAGCAAGGCTTTGAGCTCCTGGGGCTGAGCCAGAGTCTCCATGCATTCGTTCAGAACCGAGGACGTGTCGCTGATCAGAGATGCGATCTGGCAAAAACAAAACAAACGTGAGGACAATTCCTTTTTTTCATACACAAATAAAAACACACACCTGGCACTTTTAAGGCGATAGCAAAAGACCGCAGTGCATGTTCCAAAGATGGATTAAAAAAAAGGGGATTTTGACCACCGAGGCTCGTAACAATTGGCCGCAATCAAACGCGAATTTGGATGGAAAATAAAATCCTATTGTTGGATCGATATTGAAGTCTACCTGTTTGAGAGTTTGGGTGGGAAGGAGCTTTTCGAGTCTGGAAAGGAAAAGCCACATCAGTGTCTGGATTGCTTTGTCGTATGTGGGGCCAAAATCTCCTGGGAAAACATCCTGGAACACAGAAGGAATTCACAAAAATGGCAAATATATGAGAATCCCATGCAGATCTTGACTTCACTGGGCAAACAGGAGTCTGTCGAGAAACATTACACGTGTTCCCCGTGAGATGTAAAACTAAATTTACCTGGAAGAAGTTTCGTCTCTCCTCAGGATTTCGGAGCAGATTTTGGACAAGGCCCATGAATTGCGAGTCCGATACGTCTTGCTCTGCATTATCTGCCTGCAAAAAAAGAGAATCGTTTGAAATAGCAGACAAAAACACGTTAAAATCAAAGCGCTTTAGGACTGCAGATCGTTGCTGCCAAAAACCCAAACAAAGGTTTAAACTCACCTCCACATTCCACAGAGATCTGAGGCTCTGCATGCGGTCCAGATGTGGCTGAATGATATCGGGCTCTGCGGTCTCCTCGCAGCGACACAGCTCCAGGATCAGCTGCAATGTAAACAACACGAGATGCAGCGCACGGACGATTCTGGGATTAAAGAACACGTCGCACTGGAAACTGAATTCACACGCAACACCGAGCGCTTCATCGACAGACAACCGGCCGATGGACGTCGTGAGACAGAGACTCAGTGACCAGACCCATTATTACAGTATGGATAAACAACAACTAGGGAGAATTTTGTGGAAAAGATCAAGACGATATAAGTGAACGATTATGAACACCCGCCGGTTTGATAATCCACAAAAATTAGGTGAAATCTATTTTAAAACTCCTGTTCCATCCACTATGTTTAATCTAGGTATCCATCACATTAAATCAGTGGCTCTCAAACGTTATCTGTTGCAACTAAATGGTCCATGCTGAATTTTTATTAAAATGACAACTATTTGTGACTCCTCCATGTGCGCCTTAAAAGAAGAAGAAAATTGCGATCACTTTTCATTAAACCACATTGCTCCATCAGATTAAAACAAATACAAAAGTACAATCACTTTGTGAGAACAATGCAAACAAAGTTGTGCAAAAAAGAACTAATATTTGGCAAATAGCTCATTGTGGCTGCAATTAACACATTAGCTGCTAGATTTTCAAGATAACAATAATAAGTGAAACCTGTGAAAAACTAAACAAGTTAAAATATTTGGCAATAAAGAGCTTTACACTAAATCTCTTTTCAAAACAAAAACGTGCAACCAGTGCAAAACAAAATGAGTGCAGATATGCGTGCGAGTCATCAGTTTTAGTTCAAATTCACTCATTCTCAAAGGAATCAATAATCTTGATCGAGTCTACTGACCCACATCTCAGCTTCAGTGAAACCTGATCGGTCTGAGGAAGCTGCTCTCGGCCTGAAAGATGAACATTTAATTCATCTAACTTTCCAAATATGTCTGAGATAATTTCATCAGAAATTATTCAATCAGCAAACTTAATAACTACAATTGAATTGAGAAATTTGACTCCAAAAAGTATAAAGATAAAATAAATGATGAACCTCCTCTTTGCAGAATAATGTGTACACATGTATCGTCCAGTATGACCGTATGACATGTCCTCATATGACGGATGTTTAATGTCCGAGAGGGAGCTTCATGAGAAGCAGCTGACGGCTCCGTCTCCTCAGAGGGAACACAGTGGTGCTTTCAGGGACCTTGTTTTTATGAAATTGACCACGCTGATAGCATCGGTCAAAACCGTGTGTGGTTCACGGCACATCTAGCGCTTCTCTGTGTCTGACAGTGTCTCCAAATGCACATTTGGAGACACTTGATCAGCGTCTGCGTTCCTTTCCCCCGCCGTGCTCTGACCCATCGGAGCAGAAACACACACAACTCTCTGTCTCAGCTATCTGTCGGGTGATTGACCAGAAACCTAAAATGTCAATTTTACAAAGTGTGTTTGCTGCATGCACTATTCACCACCATCCTCTGAAAGAACTCTTGAGTGGGGCGTAATGTCACCACGTCTTTTTAATGTGTTGGGCTGAGTCTTCAGACATAAAACACAGGCTGGTCTCTCCTCATCTGCATCGCCTGATGGTTATTTTCCCTCCTGACAAACATTTCTCCGTTGTCACACTACCAAGTTACACGCTACGGAGCTACACACTATGGAGCTACACACTATGGAGCTACAACACTACTGAGTTACACGTGAGTCGCAAAGGAGCTCGGACGTCGCGATCGCGCAACCTGTTAACACTGTAACGTAAACATTTAACCGTACTTTTGTAATATGTGAAGTTCTCCGCACTGCCCCCCACCTGTAATACCTCGGTCTCCCACAGTTAGTTACCACTGAGGTAATTCATCCCATTAAAATAACATTGTCCACGTGTAGCAACGCACCGACAGGAGAAAAAAAAGCAAATGTTCAGCGTGCACGCAATGCGAGGATCAAAGCCCAAATGAAAGGATCACCGCGTTGCTCCTAAGAATATACTGACGTTACAGGCAAAAACTATTTCAGCTCCTCACCCGTGCTCTGAGACCCAATATTAGCTCGGCCCGCTGCCTCGTGGAGAGGAGTTGAGGAACCAGCTCCGTGACCATGAACACAAACTCCTCCAGCAGCCCATAGTCCAACACGATCTTCTGCTCCACCGTCTGCCAGATGGCCGCGGAGACCAGCCGAATCGGCGGGATTAGGAGACGCAGCGCGGAGAGGGGAAGGGAGGGACCTGCAAAGTGGGATTAAGGCCGAAATTAAAAATGTACATAGCACCACTCACACATTGGATTAATAGTTAGTACATTAAGAATATACTACGTGAAAGCATGAGTTACCAATGCTGTGTCTGGACTTGTCTGTTGCTTGGGATGTATGCTGTAATCGGGTGCATTTACATTTTAATTTAAAGTGTTCAATAGTCCCTCTCGAACAAATAAAACACTTGAAACTTGGGAACGAAACGACTTTCAGAAGAGACGGAGTGTAACCGTCCGCATGAAAAGACAGTGTCAATTAAGGGAGGGAATAATGTCGTCGTTTTGTGGATCTACCCATTAAACAGTTTTCTGGGTTTTCAAAATGATTGCCAGTCTGGTTAGTATCAACTCATGTAGTAATTGAATAATCCCACTGTTGGACGAATAAAAGGTATATATCATATCATACATGAATAACACCAGAGGCATAAACGCTGAAACAAATTAAAAAACACATTTTAATTGCATTTGAAAAAAAAGTCTATCCAAAGTTTAGAGTAATAGATACAATTACACGGAAAAGAGGTGGAATCGGGTACGGTTTATGACAAATAGATACGGACTGCAGTGTTTATGGAGAGTCGATCTCCTCAGGCGGATGTGTCTCCTTTCATTTCCGGGGTCTAACGGAATATGCACATCTTATTAAATGTCACGATAAACGTTATAACCAGTGGCTTCAACACAGTGCATATGTATTAATAATGACCCTGCAAGGTTATTATTAGTTTACGGGTTGTCGCAGTTCGTCTGAAACCGGTTAAGATACTAAATATTGGGCGAAAGTGAGTTTTTGCTGCAGCTAGCTTAGCTACCGTTAGCTCAAATAGCCTGACAGTGGAGCGATAGCCGATAGCATGAAACTGCCGTTTCATGTCCACAGGGCCGTTAAACGAGCCACCGGTAACCATCGGCCAGCACATGTGGGGCAGTCTGCGTGGACTTAAATTCCTCATGTAGTGATTAATCTATTTTTTAATACTGTTAAATCTAAACGCAGTTGTCAAAACCATTCCCGCGCGCGGGCTGCGCTGCGGCCTAACCAAACAAATGTGAGCGAACCGGTTCGTTACCCACCAGAAATATCTCCGTCCATCCTACGTGTTCACTGCAGTTCCATCACTGCTCCGGGAAACTATGTCCGCCGCTCGATCCGAGGCGCAAACTATTATCTTCACCGCAGTCGCGTTCAGGACAGCGAAGTCACACAGGCGATCTTTGTGCGTCAAGGGATAGCCTAGCGTTCCGTCCGGAACAACAATCCGACGAGAGACAGCGAGGTGTGAAGCGTTCCGCATGTTCCTTTTGTTCCTATCTGTGTCACATACTAATATTATCAGCATTCATTATCTGCTGTATTCAAATAAAAAGGGGCATTTTGTTTGATTAGAGTTGTATTCCATTAAATAACGTAATGATTATCACATCCGGTTTGTTTGTACATAAAGAGGTTTCTTCAAGGAATTAAAAGTAATTAAAAATATAATTAAAATACTCTATTGAAGTGCAAATATCTTTTTTTTTTAACTTATACACACTTCTTGACTAAATGTGCATCTATATATATATATATACATACACACACATACATACATATACACACACAGATATACAGATATATACACGCACACACATGTATTTGTGTTTACAAACACATCTATATGAAAATAAAAAATAATATATATATATATATACACACTCACACACACATAACTCTATATACATATATTTATAATATACACAAGTGCAAAAATAAATAAGTATATATAAAATGCCTAAAGCATATAAATGAACTAAAAATCCCAAACTCAAAACATTAGTCAAATACAAATCATAGTCAACATGATCGGATTATGTACATTGTATTTTTATTTCATTTTCAAATATATGGTTCTTCAAGTTTTTTTTGATACAGCTTTAATAAAAACATTACGTCTCAACACAAACCAGTTTGTAAAAGTCAATAAAGTGAATGAATCACTGGTCAGTGCACAGCGGGTGGGCGGGGCTAATGCGTGACCGCCGCATGGACCAGCTGCTTGTGCCGCTGCATGTTGTAGCGCTTGGGGAACGCCTTGCCGCAGAAATGACACACAAAGGGCTTCTCCGCGGAGTGCGTCTTGGCGTGTGCGCTGAGGTAACACGCCCTGTTGAAGCCCTTCTCACAGGCGTGGCATCGAAACGGCCTCTCCGCGCTGTGGTGCGCGAGGACGTGTCGCTTCGCCTCGGACGCCGACCTGAAGGCCTTGTCGCAGTCGGGCGCCGTGCATCCGAAAGGCTTCTCGCCCGTGTGGATCAGTTTGTGCCTCGCCATCGACGACACGGTCACCATCTTCCCGCAGTAAGGGCACGGGTGGCGGAGCCGCTGGCGCCGGTGTTGCGCCTTCTGGTGCGTCTTCAGGGCCCCTCTGTCCTCGAAGGACTTCTCGCACTCGCCGCAGGAGTGACTCTTCCCGTTTCGAGCCTCGCTGTGGAGGAACGTCAGGTGGCGCAGCAGGTTGGACCTCTGGGAGAACGTCTTGCCGCACTCTGCGCACAGGTAGGGCCTCTCCCGCGTGTGGACCAACTGGTGTGATGCGAGCGCCGCGTCGCTCTTGAACCTGGCGCCGCACAGGACGCAGCGGAACGGCAGGTGGCCCGTGTGCTTCCACTCGTGCGCGATCAGCGTGCGCAGCTTGCCGACGGCCTTGGGGCAGTAGCTGCATTGGAACGGCCTCCCCATGCGGTGGACGTTCTCGCAGTGCCGGAGCAGCGGCTTAAAGAGGGCGAACGCCTCCTCGCAGCGGTTGCACTGGAACGCCGTGTGGGACGACTTGTGGCGCGCCAGCGTCGCCGCGTCCCGCAGCACCTTCCTGCACACCTCGCAGTAGAGGCCGTCGTGCGTCCGCTTGTGCCTCTCCAGGGCCACGGCGTACCCGAAGGCCTCGCCGCACTCGTCGCACTCGAAGAGCGCCGCGGCCGGATCCGCCCGCCGGCCCCGCCGGCCGTGCTCGAAGCAGGTCCGGTTGACGTGCAGCCGCAGCGACGAGAAGAGCTTGAAGCGGCTGTCGCAGCGAGGGCAGGCGTAGTCGCCGGAGGGGAAGTGGGTCTTCATGTGGGTCCTCAGGCCCGCGCTCACCGCCTCGTGGCAGATGCAGCACTGGGCTTTACGCGGCTTTTTGGGAACGCCGGCTTTGACGTTGGCGACGCCGCGCTTTCTGCCGGGAGCCGATGCCTTCCTGGGCCCCGTAAGGGGAGGGTCGTTCAAACGCCGCTCAGCGGAGCCGCGGCCGGGGGCCGTCGCCGGAGAGCCGCCGCCCGAGTCGTCGGACCACGAATCCGCCGCACCGATGCCGCCTGCAGCCTCACGGCACGAGTCCTCGCCGGAGTAGAGGGACCACGAGTCGTCGCTGTCGATGGGCGCCATGTAGGAGGAGCCGATCGGCTCGCCGCCGCGTCGACGAGCGCGACCGCCGGGCTCCGCTTTCCTCACCGCCACTTCACGAAGACCTTGTTTCTCTTCCAGCAGGATCTTCTCCATCCTCAGGCCTCGGTTGGGTCTCGTGGGGCGGCGGCGGCGCGGCGGCGGCGGCAGGTCCAGTCGTTTGAGCTGAACGCGGCACTGTTTGACGAACCCAGGCGGCGTCTGCGCCCGGCCTTCAACGAGCACCGCGTTCTCCTCGCGGCGCTTTCCGCCTCCCGGAGGCCCCGCCGCTCCCTCTTCCCCGGGAGTCACACCGGTCTCCTCCACCTGCATCGGGTCTGCTGTGGTTGCTGTCAAAGAGCCGGCCTCCACATCAGATAGCGCGTTATCCGAGGTGTCGGCTCGTGGTTTATCAGTCGCAGTTCTTTCTTCGAGTTTGAGAGCGGAAATAATGCAGGACCCGTCCAAGGAACCATCTTAAGAGAAGAATGAAAAGCAATAAAATGATGACCAAAAGCCATAAAATTCATGCTGAATAAACTCTTCACAAACCAAATGATAGAGAGACATCAGAAGTGCGCTGACTCGCCAAAAAAAAGGCTTAAAGCCGCCGTTCATTTATGTTATTATTCTGACCACATGGAAGCGGCAGAACCAATACCACGGACCGGCAGTCCAACGTTAACTCTTGTTTCTCTGGTTTGGTCTCCTCCCTCTCATGACGGAGACTGCTCATGGAAACGAAGGTTAATGAGAGCGGCGAGAGGGAAACGGCGACGCCCCGGTTCATAAAGTCACAGCAACGAGCAGATGGAGAACAAAACATTTCATCTAAATAAATAATTAGCCGATTAACTGATGGCGTAATTAACGGCTGCCGCTCAGCTGAGTCCTCCGACAGGTCGGTCCGGTTCATTAACACGGGACGTAGCTTGCCGTGTAACACGTTCACAATGTTTTGTGACACTGATGCTCCAGGATACAAGATGGGAACGACAAACCAAATAAAGTCGTGATTCAAAGTGATTGTTAAGAATAGAGGCTTGCCATCGTGATCCGGTTGCTGGACGTGTTTCTGATACTGAAGCAGGGTCTTCAGCTCCTGGCAGCGAGACACAGAGTCCATACACTCATCGAGGACCGACGACGCCTCGCCAAACATGGAGGACACCTGGGGGAAGGAGGAAGGAAGATTTTTTTTTTTAAACTTTCAATGTGTTGTTGCGAAACCTTCAGGGTCTTCTCCTTTGTTGTTGTACCTGTTGGAAGGTTTGGAAAGGGAGGAAGCGCTCGAGCCGGGACAGAAACAACCACATGAGGTCGTGGAGTGCGTCGTCATAAGTGGAACCGAACTCTACGGAGAAAACTTCCTGAAAGAAGAAAAAAACACGTTATTGAAGAATTAGAAATGGAAGGTTTCAGAGGAAGATGCACGTTGCCACAGGTACGTCGATGTGGAGACATGCATTCATTCAACACACATGACGGAGTTACAGTAGCCGGTACATTGTCATCATGCATGAACAATAACGTACGCCGGTCGGCTCCTTTATAAAAAACTATTTTAAACATGAACATGAGGCGCGACAGAAACACTGACCTGAAAGAAGTGTTCTCTTGCGTCACGATTCTTCAGCAAGTCTTTGATTAGGTCCACAAATTCAGAGTGTTGCACTTTCATATTTGAGGCACATCCCTGTATAAAATAACCAAGCATGCATTAATCTCTCTCTCTCTCTCTCTCTATATATATATATATATATATATATATATATATATATATATATATATATATATACACATAAATAAGTGTATACATACATATATATATATATATATATATATATATATACACACACACATAAATAAGTGTATATATACATATATATACACACAGATAAATATACACACATAAATATACATATAGAATATATATATATATTTTTATCTATATCTATATAAAATGTCTAAGTGCATAAATAAATAAATAAATAAATAAATATATATATATATATATATATACACACAGATATATTTATAATATGCCTAAAGTAAATTAAACTGTAAGAAAATAACTACAAATCCAAAACTCAAAACATTAGTCAAATACAAATTACAGTCAACATGATTGAATTATCGTCAGCGCTCTGCTATTTTAAAAAGACCCCTTTGAACTCCCCTTTGAACTCACCTCCATCACCCACGCCTCGATGAGCGTCTGCACTCGGTCCAGGTGCGGCTGGACGAGCCCAATGTCGGCAGTAGCTTCGAACTGACACAACTCCAGGATCAGCTTAGCATGCAGAGCAATAGTGTGTAAACAAACACACAATGTTTAAATGTTGTCAAAATGCACACATCAACACTCAAACTCACAGGAGTTACTACGGTAATAATTATGAGAGGTTAATAATTGTCCTCCCTCACCCGCGCTCTGAGGCCCATGATGAGTTGGGCCCTCTGGCGTGGGGTGAGCAGCTCTGGAACGATGTCTGTAACCACGGAAACAAACTCCTCCAGCATCCCATAATCGGCCACAACCTTCTGCTGGACCGTCTGCCAGATGGCCGCTGAGACCAGTCGGATCGGCGGCACCAGGAGACGCAGCGCGCAGAGAGGGAGAGGGGCACCTGAGTAGAGAGCAACCTGTCACTTCCACTTCTTTCAGGAATGTGTTCAACCTGTCACTTCTACTTCTTTCATGATGAATATGTTCAACCTGTCACTTCTACCTCTTTCATGATGAATATCTTCAACCTGTCACTGCAACTTCTTTCATGATGAATATCTTCAACCTGTCACTTCAACTTCTTTCATGGTGAATATCTTCAACCGGTCACTTCAACTTCTTTCATGGTGAATATCTTCAACCGGTCACTTCAACTTATTTCATGATGAATGTGTTCAACCTGTCACTTCAACTTCTTTCATGATGAATGTGTTCAACCTGTCACTTCAACTTCTTTCATGGTGAATGTTCAAACCTGTCACTTCCACTTCTTTCATGATGAATATGTTCAACCTGTCACTTCAACTTCTTTCATGAAAATGTTCAACCTGTCACTTCCACTTCTTTCATGAAAATGTTCAACCTGTCACTTCCACTTCTTTCATGAAAATGTTCAACCTTTCATTTAAAACCTCA
Organism: Liparis tanakae; assembly: GCA_036178185.1. Lineage (NCBI taxonomy): Eukaryota > Metazoa > Chordata > Actinopteri > Perciformes > Liparidae > Liparis > Liparis tanakae. The sequence continues at coordinate 7,688,054 of CM070105.1, forward strand.
ATTCCATTCCCTTATTTGGCTCGAAGCCATTGTTAATGGTGTAAGAGCGTTGACCGCTCGCTCGCGTGCACTGAAACAAGCACGCGCGACGCGGAAGTGTCAACAAAGCGAGCAGAAAGCTGCCGTTAACTCAACGGGATGTGGATATCTGCTCAGCGACAGTCACCGTTGCTATATCAACAGTGATGTGATCCAGCTAACGACCCGACCCGAAGCTAACATCTATAATGGGCTAATAGTCTATACACGTCAGTGTCTCCAGCGGGAGTAAGTTACTCACAGCGGTTTGGTGTCTTATCTTCCATCCCGTTTATCCTCCGCGCTCAGCTGCGATGTTAGGAGTGAAGTTAGTAACAGGAGAAGTGTCTCGTCTCTCATCTCACTCTCTTCGGTTGAGGAAGCCGTGAGAAAGTTATGGTCCGACCGAGATCTCGTTCCGGGTTGCCCGGCGTCGAAGGTTCCGACCTGAAGTAAACTGGTGTTACGGAACGAAAAACTGAACAGTATTTTTTTTAAAGACTCACTTTCCAGCATTTATTCTGGAACATCTGTCTGTCTGCTGTGTCCTCAAGCGAGGTTTATTCAATATATAGAAGTAATAATAAATATAGTTAATGAGACCCAATAAACCTATTAAAGCAGACTTACCGGCCTTTTCCCATTTCCTTTCATCAGCAAAACAAGCCAACTTTTAATATTAGACTCGGGTATAAGTAGACTACCACTATCAGAATAGCAAGATCCAGGCGCCCTCGTGTGGCTCAAAATACCGGAGGAACCTCAATCCCAATTGACACGTTTCCCAAAAAGTCTTTATTTGTGGTGGCAACATCATGCAAAAGCTCTGATAAGAAATTAAAAGGAAATTTGGGATGGTGTGGGCATTACGATAGAAGTGGATTTGTCTCGAGATCCATTTCCCTGGGACAGCGTTGGAGGAGCTCTCTTCTCCGACAGGGAGATTTCATTTCACCGTTGAAGTTGCACACAAACGACGGACCACACCCCAGGAAGAAAATATAATTACATCTCCGCCCGAAAAAAATTGAGGACTTTTGTCATTGTTTTCCTTCATACAACACACTACCAGTGAATTCAGCCTCCCTCAGACATGTACAGGAGCCTTCTAAAATGAATGGGCAAAGATGTAGACTTACAGGTTATGCAAGTGTGTGTGTGTCTGTGTGTATATTATATTAAAAAAACATTTCCAATGATGTTGTCATTTCCAACACTTTACTTTCAATCACGCAAAATCATACCGATCAATTTTTAAAGGCTGTAGAACAAAACATTGCTTTCTGGAAGAGAGAATGTTAATTGTTGGCAACTACATTGAATTTCTACTCTAAGTGCACGGGAAACTAAGATAGACAGTTTTTATACATGGAAATGCATAGTGGTCAAAAATAGAAGAGCAAAATATGAATAATTTGACCATTCAACAAATTCCTCCCAAAATTCAGGAAAAGAAAAAAAAAAAAAAAAAAAAAAAAGCACATTTATTTCACTTGTAAATATCATTACAAACGCTTGAGTCAATAACATCCCACCACAAGAAATCCGCTTCAATATCATACAATGCCAAATCAAAAGGCAATTTTACATCTCCAGCTCACCAATGTGTCAAATCTTCAGAGTACACATTTTTCTGTAGAAAACATTTGTGTATTTTTTTCTTCTTCCTTTATACAGAATATTTTTAAAAAGTTACGGTAAGATGCATCAAACAGAAATCCGAATAGCCCACGGACCACCGGCCTCTGCAGGTGTTACGATCCCGCTGACTCTGGATCAGCAGTCGGTGCAGCCGGCGGCTCCCGTTCGCTCTCTGTCTCAGGCATCTTACGCTGGCGGGGGAGGGGGGAGAGGGCAAAGCAGTGGTGGAGGGCTGGGTGGGGTTGGGGGGCTCAGAGGCATCCACTCGCTCTCCTCCCCCCCTCCGATCCCCCTCTTTGAGTCTCCCAAAACACTCCTCTTTGGCACTTAAGCCGGCAGACTCAGCTTCTTTCCTTTTAGCACTGAAACAAGACAAGACGGCTTTAAGTTTCACGGCAGATCCACCGCGTCCACCAGAAAACGGATTTATGTGCCGAGGCCATCTCCCCGACCTCTAGAACCTGGGACCCTTTATAGCGCTTACATCTCGGTAGAACACATTCTGAGTCACTAGATCTCATTGAAAAATGTATTGACCTCAACTTAACCTGACTGAGCCATCTCCACTACTTGGTTGAGGTAAACAATCTATTGGATGTCAACATGTCTTTAAAGAGATAAAACTCCAATATTAAAAATAATGAACGTAAGCAAAATGGAATAAATGCGTGGAATAAGTGTTTTGTATTTTCCGTTTATCTCAAACAGCAGAGTTGTTACTTCTGACTTCGCTTCTTCTTTTCTATTACAACTTGGTGCCGTTATAAATGTATTTAATGTCCTTTTAAAATGCTGTGAGCAGAACATATCCAATTCCATTCAGGATTTAATAGTATAATTAAATTAATTTAAATGTTGTGAATACTGGACTGCCTGGAAGCTCTGGGGCTATATTACAAATGAACATGGTGTGAGGTTTAGCGCCACCTAGTGGTGACGGTGCACATTGCAAGCTCAAATGACGGCGGACGTAAAGTACAGACGGTAACTTTGGGCTTGTATATACTACGAGGAGCTACTCTTACACAGGGATGGATTAACCAACGGGCCTACCGGGCCCAGGCCCAGGGGCCCATGAGCTGAGGGGGCCCCTGGGCCTCCGCATGTGACGTCGCCGTTATTAACTCTATTGATATGGCGATATGACACGATGCGCCGTAGCCGGTATATGCTAGGCTTACGTCATTCATGTCATTAACAGGGCCCCAGAAGTCCTACTGAAAAACTAAATAGCCTAAACATTCACTTTGAAGATGTCACAAGAAAGAAAGATAATATGTGACACCATAGCTTGCTGTCAATTGTTTTTAGACTTTGTTCTTGTTGATATTGCAGCTACTGGGGCTGCAGCGCCTGTTATCCCCAGCTCCCCTGCTGCCATGTCTGCACTACACACACACTATGCTGATCTGCACTACATGTTTCGCTTTACCTTTTTTTGCTTCTCAGTTACGGATTTTTGTAAATAGTTAATTTAATAATGTGTGGTCTCCCTACTATGTTATTTCCACTTTGAGCCGTGTGGTTGTAACAATTACAAAAGTTATTCGTTTAATTCAGATAACCAAAGTCACTGCTATCATATAATTTGCGTTATGTTTTTTTTTTATTAAAAAAAAAGGAAAAAAAAAGGGATACTTTTTTTTTCGAGGGGGGGGGGGGGCATTGACACGTCCAGGCCCAGGGGTCCGTGGTTTCTTAATCTGTCTATGCTCTTACAACACGTTGTTCTTTATCATGAGAAAGTCATTGATTTTTAAAAACAAAAACATCCAGGAGAGGATTAGAATTGATTTACATTTTAAATAAATGTCAACATTGGTTCTAGAGCAGCAACAGTAATGTTCACAAAGTCACTTTTACATTAATGTCAAATCAATAATTATTCCAACGGAGAAAAACCTAAGCTGTCAATAAAATAAATGATATTCCAGAGTGATGTTTATAAATGATAATCATCAATAATGAATCCGAGTGTATGAGTCAATCTTCCCATCCTACTGTCCGCCAGCAGAGAAGCTTACAAGATCCAACCAAGGTAAACGGAGACACGACCGCCTCACAGACGGCTCTAGTTTGAGCTCGTCGGTCCTTTGTGAACGTAGAGGAAGTGGACGACGAACCCAAAGAGGTTTTGCTTTCGTTTACGTGTTTGTGCTCGTTGTCGAACAGTTCTCGTCAACTGGAGTGTTCAGCGTCTCCGCCTCTGCGCTCTAGGCTGATCTAGGGGTGTGTGTGCGTGCGTGCATGTGTGTGTGTATGTGGTTTGAGGTAATACCAAGAGAAAAGAGGAGAGATTTGCACTGCAGCCTGATAATAAATTACACCAATACATTTTAAAGTACTAATAAAAAGCAACAGTAGCGTCGGGTTTATCAGTACTCCGGTCTTCAATAATTCAAGACTGGCGCTTGGTTACTGAGTTTCGATTCACTGCTTTCAGTCGATTTAGAGAAGAAACACACTACTCAAACAAATGGAAACAACTTAGCTAAACAAATGAAACAAAAAGCAGCAGCACTCACCTTTCGTTACATACAAATAGAAGAAGTCGCAGTAGAGGATGGTCTGCACCACCCCGGCAACGATGGCGATCATGTCAAAGAAGCCCTCGAAGTAGAACCTCCATATCCAGTTGATGAGGTAGAGCGCTCGGTAGAGGCCCAGGAAGAACAGGTAGTGGGTGGTGATGGTCTCGGCCTCGCCGGTCTTGCTGATCATGAACAGCTGGGGCAGGATGGCCACCGACTCCAGGTATATGGAGAACGTCCACAGGATCTGGGCCAAACAAAAGAGGTAGACGGAGCGTTGGCGGGGGAAAAGAGGTAGAGCGCCACCTTGTGGCGACTCAAGTCAAAGAACACTTGCACACTTCTAGCCTCTCTAACTACAGCTGTACACAAAAATATAACAAAATGTTTTTCACACTGCAATTCCTTTGAAACCATATACAAGTTCATGTTAATTGACATTAATCAAACTTCTGGAGAGAGAGAAATTATTAGAAAGCACAAACATGTGGGCGAGCAAGACAATATAAGGTTGAGCTGATGTGAATAAATAGAGGCAGAGAGCCCATGAATGAGAGTGTAGGGACCCCGGAGCCCATGGAGACGTTCTGCATGAAGACTTTACTTCTTTTTGCCTTGTCTACCTAATTTCTACCACATTTGCACATTTGTTTTCTAGAGACCAACTCTGCCGTGCCTAGACTCCTCGCTTAGAAAACTAAATAAAAAACACGACCTTGCTAGTAAACAAACGCGTACGCCCTCCATCCTCTGCAGAAATCTGAGTGTTTAGTGACGGCGGCCTCGGCTCTGCAAGCAGCCGAGTCGCCGTCACTCCGTCTGTCCATTTTTATAAACAAGCAGAATATGGATGATGTTGCTTGTATTGCTGTGACCGATTTTAATATCGGTCACGCTTTGATTATCTCGCTTGGCGTTGCCGAAGAAATAAAATAAAAAGGGCAGAGAGCTCCGGAGAGGGAGAGAGCAAGAGGAGAACATAATGAAGCGCGGCTCCAGTTCGGTCACCAGAGGGAGAGCCGCTGACGCAACACGAGCAGGATGGAGCCACGTCTTTGCATAAAATAAAACCGGTTTAAGCTTGTGCACACGGCCTGTAAAACCAGTATTCAACCCCGTTCTTCTCCCTGTGTTTACATAAAGAAAAACGTTATTTCCAACTCTGCTGACGATGAAACCGGAGGGACAGCTAGCGGTTGTAAATGGAGTATCTCTGCTTCATGATAGTAGGGGCAGAGGGTGGGGTGCATCACAGCGTGCGTGTGTCTGCACGCTATTGCTTACCTCCAAAGGTGAGAAGTCGTGGTTAACCAGGAACGCCAAGCCGCCAACCGGGACAACCAGAAACTCCACTCTGAACGTGTCGTGGTTCCCGTCATACGTGGCCTTGAACTTGGCGTAGATCAGGTATACGGTGGCGTACGCACAACCGATGTAGATGACCTGGAAGACACAGAGTGTTAGGAATGGACGCTCACCTCCGATCTGCGTAGACGTCAGGGAGCAGAGTCTCGTACGGCCCGCCTTTAGCAAACACGGGCGTGTCGGATCGGCAAAGTAGTCGAGCCCAAAACACAGAGAGCTACAGGATACGAGTGCCTCACCTTCATGGTGGTGTTGTAAAGGGAGATGAAGGAGGTGAGCAGGTCCAGGTAGCGAGTGGTGAACACAAACGCAAACAGGACTTGACTCTTCCCAGAAATACCTGAGGAGACCGAAGAGAGCATTCAGCATTTGTTTACGTCAGAGAGATAGGTGCATTACGAGGAATACATCTATATTGTCACGCGCACAGATGACATTCAACTCCTGCACTGGGAAGCAAGGAGAGAGTTCAGCGTCTCGCTCAGGAACCGCTCCAAACAGGAAGGAGCGGTGGTTCAAAAGCACAACCTGCTTCATATTAAACTCACACTTGATTTAAAACACACACTTCACAAAACACATCGGTATCTAGAGGACGATCCATCCAGACAATTCCACAACATTTGGTTGAGTGTGGTTGTAATTCATTTGCATCTTTAAGCAAAACAGCATCATATACACACATAAGAATAAACAGACATTACAAATAACACTTCAGAGCCAAGACTGAGATTGGAAACATGGAATTGCAAGTTTACCATCATGTTCGGGTTATTTCAGCTGTTTTAGTTTAGGAGTAAGTTAGACTGTAGCCCCTCCAATAAGCGGTCAGTGTTGTCGATTTGAGTGTCTCCACGTTCTTCTAGTGTCCCTGTGTGGATCTTCAGGCACACCAGCTGTCAGGCTACAATATTGTGTGTGTGTGTGTGTGTGTGCGCGCGCGCGTGCGTGCGTGCGTGTGCGTGCGTGTGTGTGTAGGGGGGAGGAGATGATCACTGATAACAGCAAACCACAGTCTACTTATAATGGAAAGGATATGCAACTGTTTAGATCTCTGACGCTTGGTCTGCGCGTGCAGAGCTGTGTGTTTAAACATAAGCGCAGCATTGACATAACTCTGTTGAACGTGTGGCTGTCCTGCAATGATTGGACCACAACCTTTGACCATCGCAGTGGCAACACGATAAGGCAGCACGCGATAATTCAACCAACCCCCCTGCCTACAACAAACAAAAAACCAAACACAAAAAAATAATCAGAAGTATTATATTCAGCCACTGAGTTTTGCATCTTCGACTGACACTTGTGAGCAACTGGGTGCTGCCACGTCAGAGAGGTCACTCCGGGTTGACGCGACGTGTGGTAAGAACAGTGAGAGAGCACAGTCCCCGTCCTCCCCTCCACAATCCCCTCCACGAGGCCCATCATGGCAAACTAACCACTGCTGTGGCCCCCCGGGTCCCCACAACCTGACGTAGCTGCGGGGGGCCGCTGCACTGTCGAGGCTAACGTGAGCTAACAGCTGCAGCTAGCACAGCGGACGTTACGTGTGTTTTTCCTCCCGTGGTGGAGGGTTAATGAGGGTCCACGTCGCGAACCGGTTAACCACGTCCCTCACGGTGACAGAGGGTCAGAAACGATGGATAGATGACGTCGGTGTTGCTAACCAGCCGGCTAACGCTAGTCGAGAAGCTAACGGGCTCCAACTGACGTGACATAAGTTTAACAGCAGAGACATGTTGTGTTCTTCTAATCTAGAGAAGACGACGAGACACAGGGAGGGTGGTGCAAACCGTGAAGGGAATACGACGGACTTACCGGCACAAGACCTGGTTTTCCATATTTTTAGCAGCAGGATGATGATGGCTGCTAGGTGGGAGAGATCGCCGGTTAGCCTGAAAATGTTCATGTTTATGGGAGCTCCGGCACAGGAAACCCAATTTGAAGACTCTCTAAAGAGCTCCGCGTGTCTGCAGTTAACGATTAGTTTACGTCTGACAGCGTTGAATGACACCGTGACACTAAAATAGACCGTTTCTGGCTTCAGAAGGTGGGAAAATGGCGAGCAAAGCGCGACGTGGCTTGGGGACGTGGCCAAGACAACGGCACCCAATGCAAGCCGGGAAACCGTCCGCACGCTCAGCCTATCAGAAGAGCGGGATGGCTCATTTGCATAAGTTATGCGATACGATTGCTGCCTCCACGCTCTGAGAGAAATACAGTAAATACGAGCTTCCTCTCCAGCTCGAGGTTGCACACGTACGAGGAAATGCACCAGGAAATGTATCTCAGTTATACGAAGCACATTGCCGGAACAATTTAAATTAAAACGACACTTCATTTAGTCAATTAAGTCAGTAGTGAATCGTTCAGAGACGCAGGTTAAGTGAACGAGTCAAACTCCAAACCATATCTTAATGGGGTTTCTAGGGGATCCTTGAACTCGGTTTACGCTACAAATAATTCTAAAATAATGTCACCAATACGTCACACATTCATTCAGCGGCAAGGACATATGAGAGGTGAGAAATGCCTGAAATTAATGTATCATTTTAATTCTGGGATCCATATGATACTCTTTGAATACATAGATTGCATTAAATGTGGGACATTATTTAACCATGGAAGACTGTATATCTTCCTCTCATAAATGAAAAATCTTATTCAAAAGTAAAAGTGAAAGAAAGAAAAAAACACACCCTTGCTTAATTCAATGCACTCAGGGTGCTGCTACTGATAGCTTGTAGTGGCTGTTGGGAAAGTGTAGCTACACTGTTGTGTCATTGACAGCAATCTTCTTTTTTTGGACTAGCTAGTCAAAGAACAAAAAGCAGTTAACCTTACGTTGTGTAGTAGTAGCAGCATTCATTTGTTAGTGTAATTTACAAGTCTGTATAACTTTTCTGTTAAAGATTCAGTTTGAATAAGTAAAGGAGGGGTTACAAAAAGGCCCCGTCCCAGCAGCACTGCCGCCATAACATGAGAAATCCCTTAAAAAGAAATTCCCCGTTTGATTACAGTAAACATTTTACTGTTATTTCTAGTGTCAATACTGTAATTAAACTAATCATCGAGGCAGAATTCATTGCGGTATGACAGCAAGGCATGCAAACAAAATGCTGTTTACATTGGAATCTGTAGTAATGTTGTTTCTAACTGTATGCTTTACAGCATATAACTGTTCTTCAAAGTGCAGAAAGAGCTAGATATTGTTTTCTCTAGTGCTGGTGGAGACCAGGTGGCAAGAAACAGAACTCCAGTAAATGCTAACGTTGCTCTTGCATGTGTAAATTGACCACTGTTGCCTAATTATAGTATTTTCAAGTCGTTTCGCTGCCCCCTAGTGGTAAAGGAATACATTACATAGACTCGCTTCAAAAAGGCCTCATAACATTTTCATTATGTTATGTCATCACTATTAGTACAAGTTAGAAAAAAATACCTCCCCCAAAATCAAGATACAAAAATTACATTAAAATACAAAAAGTCCAATCAAGTGTGTGCATACACTGATCCTTGTCATCACAAGCTGAGATATTCATCCAGGGTTAAACAATAACGGGTCTGCATTGATAACTGAACACCAACAGCATAGTGACGTGTCTTAGAGGAATCGATCCTCAGCTGCATTTTAATACAGGAAAACTTCCGTTCAGGTTAAAAGTGGCGGTATCGCTGTCACACAAGATGGCTGGTAAATGTAGGATCGACGGTACCCAAGCTTCACAGCTGCCTATCGTCAGAAATACTGTGTTTTATGAATGAAGCGTATGGAAAAAAATTGCACTAAAATCCATCCAGGAGCGACCAGGTGCGGTCGTCTCCCACGGTTCCACGTTGCATTTTGTTTTTTCAGGCAGACTCCGACGTCTCCTCCGAGGCCTTGAGAACAAAAACTGCGTCGTCGAGGACGTAGTAATCGTTGTACATGTCCCCCTCGCAGAGGTATGGCAGCCGGGTCACGGCCTCCACCTGGAACCCCGCCCTCCGGAAGACCTCGTTGGACATGTTGGTCACTTGCTCCTCCCACGTTTTTCCTTTTACTTTAACGTATTCTTTGGGACGCTGCCATTTCCCTCCTGTGTGACAGAAACAGAACCGTTACGTTACGCTACATAAGCGGGAGATGCACGGAAATTAATACGCAGCCTGTGCAGAATCTCGACTGACCGACTTCCACGTATGGCTGGAAGGGAAGCACGGCGGCCAGGATGAGTCTCCCCGTGTCTGGGACCAGCGACCGCCGGATGTCCCGCAGGAGATGCAGAGGATCGTCGCAGCGGTCCAGCAGGTTCAGACAGCTGATCACGTCGTACTGGAACCTGGCCTGCTGCCACTCGTCGATGTCCAGCAGTCTGACGGCGACAGGAGGATATAACTAGTTACTTTAAGGGCTTCAGGGGAAATAGAGTTTCAGGCCTTCACACTTTGAATATACCTAAATTAACTTAATCTTAAACAGGTGTTTCATTTAATATTCAGAGCATTAATAGACCAGCAAACGATTATTAAAGTCTCTCTCACTCTTCCTCTCTCTCTCTTCCTCTCCCTAAATGAACTTGTAGTTCCTTAATCAGGCTTGAGATTGGAAGCTTTTGCATCTCCTACAAGTACTCAAATTAGAATCTCCCTCCTATCGTCATTGATTAATTTATCTTGCAAAGGTTGACTTTCATCAAATGGCAGCTTGAAACACAAGAAGGAAGTCTGGCGCCGAGGGCAGGTGAGTGAGACACGTGGTCTGTTGTTGTGCCGATGGGGTAAGTTGTGTGTATCTGAACTGATATTTGAGTTGCTCACTTGTAATTCCTCCTCTGGAGATGCCATTTCATGGGCGGCGACACCTCGGTAGCGTAGACCTCTCTGAAATGGGCACCCATCACCTCCGTGACACCCCCGTCCCCGGCTCCGAGGTCAAGGAGCCTCTCGGCCCTCCACTCCGGCTCGATCCGGAGCAGCCGCTGGAACTGCTCTGCGGAAAACACAAACATGGAGCCCCGACCGAGAAACCTGGACAGGGGGGGGGGGGGGGGGGGGGTGGAAGCACGTCAAAGGAATGTTCCTGAACGACGGGGGAGACGTGGGAGCGTCCGCGCCACTCACCCGTTGATGGAGGTGCGCGAGACCATCGGGCCGAGGACCGTCGACACGAAGGAGTGATAGAGCTGCGTGATCATCCAGCCGGACTTCTCCATGCTCTCCTTGAGGAAAGCCCTGGTGGCCGAGTCCAGGTGGCTCTGGACAAAGAGGGGTCGCACCGATTCTCCCAACAGGTCGGGTCCACACCGGTACCACTAGAGCCGCGGGGTAAAGAGGAACACTCAATTTAAGGCAACTTGAAGGAGCTCTTACAGCAATCAACTGCATGTAAATCTATTTCCCACTTCATGGCTCAAACCTTTATGTAACTGTAACAATATGTTCCTTTGATCGGATCTTTTGTGGGTTTTTACGTGATTGAATTTTGGTATTTCAAAAGTCGCAAATAAAAAATCTTGAGGGATATTCAACTTCCAGAGAGTATATCCCTCAAGATTTACTCAACTTCTTTTCTATTTGACGTTTGGCACTCAGCACACATTCCTGTTTACACATTCCTATGGCCTGCTTTTTATCTTTGTTTATTTATTTCTTATATTTGTTTTATTGTGTTTTCATTGCACCATCTCTTACTGTGTATTTTATTGACTTTCTTATTGACTTTCTTTTCAAATGATTTGTACCAGAAAAAAAAGTCCAATAGAATCCTGCCCTCAATTCACCCAGGAATCTAATTGCTAAACCCTACAATGTGAGACTGGAATATGACATCTTAAAACAGATCAGCACAGTTAGTTGAAAGCACTAACAATAAAATAAGTAAGGTATTTTTTTTAATAAAGGGCGGAATGGTCATCCATTCTTTGCCAAGCTTCGTACCAACTTCCATTGTAAAGGTCACACTCTGTCTAATGCTAATCGGAGACGGTGCACGAGTCTGCCCTTCACACGTGAACTGACCGCAGTCGGTCCCCCGGTCCCCGGTCCCCGGTCTCTGCGCGGTCACCTACCGGGTGCGGTTACAAAGGAATGCATACCTCTTGCGTCTCGATCGCCGCCGCGTCGTTTTCGCCGTTCGCCATGTTCATAAACAGCGAACGCGCGAGCGGGCTACGGACGTATTTCCCGGTCCACATCTTCCTGATGGAGAGCAGAAAGGCGACGTAACCTAGCAGCCACGCAAGAAAAACCAGCGTCCTCAGCTGTAGATGACACATAATGGACAACAAGCCTGAGTAGGAAACCGGACAGACGGCTGCAGTCTCGAGGACGTGGACAGACTGAAGACGAAGGGACACGCTGCTCAATATTAGATGGCGATAAAGGAGGCAATGGCAGCCAATTGTGAACCAACACGCTGCACGCCTCCGATTACAAGACAACAAACACACTAACCTGGGGGTGCGGTGTTGTTTTAAAGAAAGCCTGCTGCTATTTACTCTCCATCTTAGCCTCGTAATCCCATTGTCCTGCTATTATTATTTCTCCCGAGCTGGTCTGTAGTCTCTGCCCATTATGACAACAGACATCCCCACTTCCTCATTCTATGCATTTCCGGAGTTACCGCTAAATGTGGCCCCGGTTTCATCCGTTCGGCTCTAACAGCTCAACTTCATTGTGTGTTGCCAAATTCAGAGAGGAGAGCGTCACCGGTAAAGCCGAAGTATGCGTCACGTGTCTGAGAAGACAGGTAGCTGTCATGTTTCACTAAAATATGTTACTTATAATTCTTATCGCGCGTGTGTGACATCATCGCCGTGGCCTCGTTCCATAACCTCTAAAATATCGCGCCGTATAACAGCGCAGCGAAATGTTTGTTTCTTCGATTCGTAATTTACCGTTTTAACCCCCCCCCCCCCCCTCCTCCCAATAGTGAACATTATATTTATTACATTGTCTTTCTGCTATGGTTTATAGTATGGGTTAATTCTTGCCATAAGCAGTTTACATATGTGTGTATGTGTGTGCGTGTGTGTGTGTGTGTGTGTGTGTGTGTGTGTGTGTGTGTGTGTGTGTGTGTGAGTGTTGCGGTGTAACGTTCCTCTAACGTCCCCCGCCTCTCGTATTCAAGAGGAGCCAACCTCGAGTCCCAATAAAAGTTTAGGTTTTCCTTTTAGTAATCTTGAGTTACTGACCGAAACTTTAAGGAAAATGACAAAATTATGCAATATAAATGTGAAATGGAAATGTCCCACTTTAAAATGGTAGTCACATTATTATATTATAATCTATTTTACATGCACATTTATCACAACTTATTTTTCCTGAATCAACAACGTATTTTTTCTTCTTCTGTATTACCTATTTTTTGTGTGTGTGTAAACGACTAATGTGAAGTCTCCTTCTCTAGCCCCCCCTCTGCCCTGGTCCTGTCTGCGTCTCCTGGTCCCGCCGCTTCGGCTGCTCTCTGCAGCCGTCTGGGAAACCGTGCAGCAGAAAGTTGTGGCCGATTACGGGCTGCTGGACGACTTTGTGACGGCAGTCACCGAGATCGTCCCAGAGCTTCTTAATCCCAGACAGAGGCGCCTGCTGAGCCTCGGCCTCCGAGCTCAGGTACCGTTTTGAGGATCCCAATATGTTGCGAGGAGGAATTTACTTTTGCAACCTAGAGACACAGGAGTACAGGTGGACATGTAACACATTTGTCTTGGTTTTAGTTGACACTGGAGTTGTGTCGCCCAGAGCAGACAATAGAAATGAAGACCCTGCAGCCACACCTGGACGTCATCACCTCCCTGTGGAACACAGAGGTACAATCACCTTCGTTTCAAGCGTTCTGTGGTTTTCTTTACTCTTACGATGACAACCAGAACTTACAGACTTTCCGCCCCTTTTTCACAGGTGAGTGATTCAGGCGCCGGGTCGTGTGCACCGAGCATCCTCGGACTTATTCACACCCTGCTTAAAGACCCGGAGGAGAGGCGGCACTTCTTCCAGGTAGGAGGCGTCTCTGGTTGTGTGACTTTGAGTTGTTTTCATCCCGACTGTTAATCAATGTCACTTGTTCAATTTTAGGACGTTTTCCCAGTGACATTTGGAAACAAGTACTCTGAAGACATCCAGATGTTTGTGGAGATATTCCTCTTGCGGCTTGAGAAGTTACTTCCTGTCCCAAATCACAAACGGGTAACTTGCACTGTGCGGTCAAGACTATTTGGACGTTTATATTTTGGGAAATGTGCTTACTTGCTTTGTTTCCAAGGGATACAAGTAGATTCATATCAATCGCCAGGAGCTGGAGTCAACACATGATTAGTAAAGCTTGGAATGGAAATAAGGGAAACCGCTTTCCAAACCAGAAAAGAAAAGAAGTAGACGTAGTCACAGCGACGCCTTAAACTGCATACTCCTCTTTATGGTCTAATTCACTATAAATAATAATGATGAATGATGAATAAGACAATCATTTACTAAATGATTGTCTTATTCATCATGCTGTACTGAAGACTTGAGACTAGAGATTGAGACATGAACTCATGTTTACTTTGTTTACTGAGGGGAATACATGAAGAGAGAAGGAGTCATTATAAAGACTTCTATATGTCCAGAGGAGTCGCCCCCTGGTGGTCAGGAGAGATAATGCAACTTTAACACATGAAGCATGGACTTCTATATAACCAGCAACCAGGAGTCGCCCCTGGTGGTCAGGAGAGAGAATGAAGGTTTGAGACTTTTCTGCATTGGCTTAATTTTTCAGACCCAGAGGTTACAGCCTGGTCCAAAGTTGAGAAATACGCACAACGGTGGCACTAATTAATACTGTAAATTGTAAACTACATCTCATCCATGGAAAGAAAGCAACTGAGCATTTCCCACCACAATGTTTAACGACTCATGTGATCCGTCTCACGAGCAGGTTGCCTGTATGCTCAGCGACGCGCCTTCGGTTCTGTCCGAGTGTCTGCAGTCTTTCTGTCAACCTCAGGAACTAAAGTCTCTTCTGGAATATCACAAAGAGCTGAGTCAGCTGAATGACAGTGGTGAGCACGGAGTCCTAAGTGAAAAACAACATTTAATCAAAAGGTTGGGGTCACTTAGAAATGTCCTTATTTTTCAAAGTAAATCACTGTTTTTATCAATAAAGATAACATTAAATTAATCATAAATACACTCTTTACATAGTTAATGTGGTAAATTACTATTCTCTGGTGTTTATTGAAGTCTCTACAGAGTTGTATCGAGGCCCATCTCCATGATTTAATGGTACATTGTGTTATGGCCTTAGAAGACTAACAGAGGGGTAGAAAACCCTTGAAAACCCTTTTATGTAAGCGCAGCTGAAAACAGTTATGCTGGTGAGAGAAGCTATAAAACTGGCCTTCCTCTGAGACACAAGTCTGAAGAACAACATTAATATTTCAAATAAAAATAATTAATTTATAACCTTGTCAATGTCTTGACTATATTTTATATTCATGTTGCAATTTGTCTGATAAATAAGTGAGTTATCATGGAAAACACCAAATTGTCTGAGTGACCCCAAACTTTTGAACGGTGGTGTTTGTGTGTTACAAATTCACAGAAGAGTGACCACATCATTGAAGGCACATTGCTGTGTATCTACCGGTAACCGTGTGTATTTAACATTTTCAGATGATAAACCAGTCGGCGGCAGCATCTGTTCTGCTCTCCGTCTTCCGCCTTTGACGGCAGCCGCGAAAGAACGAGAAGAGACGCCCCTTGAAGTAAACATCCTCACCGATTACATGGAGGCGTTCAACAAAGAGCTGATAGTGGGGACTGCAACGCCGAGGAAAAGTCAAGATGGTGGAAAGACGTCGAGCGGCGAACCGGGGTGGAGAGCGCCCGGAGGCTTGGGGGGTCAGTCCCTAGGCAACGGGGGTCAACATGTCGGGTCTTTGGACATCAGCGAGACGAGTGTGGACTCTCATGCCGTTGAGGTCCAAGTGGGTAACAATGTTCGAGTCCCTGCTGAAGGGGCTGTTGCCTCAGAGAACAAACCGGATAGAGGGTCCTTGGTTAGACCTCCAGAAGACCTTGGGCACAACGTCCTGAGCCCTAGTGAGACTGAAGAGTCCTCGAAAGAAACTTCAAACGCAACAATCGACGGACAAGAGCGAAACACCAACATCTCTACGGCGGTGCCGTCTCCTGCACCGGATGCAGCGGTCACGTTCCCAACGCCGGTCAGAGGAGACCGGCGTCTAAAGGTGAAGAACGTTTCAACGCCGCCCAAAGACGAGCGGCCGGAGAGGGATCCTCGAGTCCCGCCGACCGGCAAGACGTGCCCCACGTGCGGTAAGACGTACAGCCGCGCGGCGGACATGCGGCGGCATCAGAGGAGCCACACGGGCGAGCGGCCTTTCCGATGCTCGCGGTGCGAGAAGCGCTTCCAGTTCCAGCACGACCTCAAGCGGCACGAGTCGAACGCGTGTCGAGGCGCTCGGACGACCGGCTCCGAGGCTGAGGCGCGCCCGGAAAGAGACGCTCGAGACGCGGAGCGAGGGGAAGTTCCCGGGCGACTCCGCACCCCACCGACGGACGTCGGGACTCGCGGAGAGGAACGTCGGGCGAATCTGAAACGAGTTGCGGATCCTTCGGGAAACGAGGAGCGAGACACCCAACCAGAGCAGAGCCAGGAACCTCAACGGGGTCATTGGAGGGGCCGGAAGTCGAAGGCTTTCAAGTCGAGGAACGCCCCCGCCGACCCCGCACTGCGGTGCGTCGAATGCCGCCGGTCGTTCCCCGACGCGGCGAGGCTCAAAACGCACAACCTGAGACACGAGCCTCGCTCGTGCACCAAGTGCGGGGAGAGCTTCAAAGGTTTCGTAGACCTCTCCCAGCATTACGCCGACGTGCACGACTTCAGGGGCCCCTTCCCCTGCGCCGCGTGCGACCGCAGCTACACCGACCTGAGAGGGCTGACCCGGCACGAGCGGCTCCACACGGGCGACCTCCCCTTCTCGTGCCCCAAGTGCCCCAAAGCGTTCGGCTACGCGTCGGCGTTGGCGCTGCATGACCGGACGCACACCAAAGAGGCGCCGTTCCTCTGCTGGGACTGCGGGAAAGGCTGCCGGTCCAACGGCGCCCTGAGGACCCACCGGCTGTGTCGCCATGGCGGTGCCGCGGAGAAGCGCTTCTGCTGCGAACACTGCGGGCAGGCGTACGCACTCAAGCGGAGCCTGGACCTGCACGTGGCCAAGCTGCACGCCGGCGTGCGCTACCCGTGCGCCCGTTGCGGCAAGCTGTTCCGCAGCGCTAGCTCCCTGACGAGACACGACCGGACGCACACGGCGGAGCGGCCGTACTCGTGCGCCCGCTGCGGCAAGAGCTTCCGCTCGGCGTCGGAGCTGAAGGTACACACTCGCTACCACACCGGGGAGCGGCCGTTCAAGTGCCGGGAGTGCGGCAAGGGCTTCGTGCAGTCGTACTACCTCACGGCGCACACCAGGACGCACACGGGGGAGAAGCCGTACAGATGTCCCACGTGCGACAAATGCTTCAAGAGCACGGGGGTCCTGAAGAGACATCAAAGGACGCACACCGGGGAGAAGCCCTATAAGTGCTCGGCCTGCGAGGCGGCCTTCAGTCGGCCCGAGCTCGTGAAGGCTCACGCAAAGAAGTGTCATTGAATGGATCTGGAGCAATAAAGTCTGTAGGTGAGCTCCAATTTGTATCATAAAAGGTGCTAAATAAACTTTGCCAGAGCACATCTGTTGCCGCCACTCTCCAGTGTAAAGGAAACTCACCGCGTTGACCCCCGAGGGCGGAAGCTGCGCCTCGGGCGACGCCGTCGGCCCGGACGTCGTTATCGCTGCGGCGATCTGGATTAACCCGTCGAGCTGCGTTCAGGACGCGTTTGGCTTTGTTAGTTTAAAAAGACGGCTTAGATAAAGTTGTGAGTCACCTGACAAACAGTACGTTGTTATCTCTTTGTCAACGAGTGAGGAGGGAACGTTTTCATTTGTTTTGCAACATTTACTAAGTTGTTTCCCGTAGACAATGAGGGTGTTCTGGGTGGAGACGGTGTATCCTCTACGATCTCAGGAATGCTTCAGTCCTCATCAACATCTTCACCTCAGGAATGTTCCAGACCGTTACTTAATGTTATTGTTAGTATTCTATCCATGAAGTAAAAAGGGTGTAACATTTAGCAGAAATTAATTGGCAACAATGTAATATAATATGCATAAATGTGTTTTAATCACTGTAGAATGACTTAGAATTTAGGAATGGTAATATTTTAGTTTTAGGGTCATTTTCTTAGTCTGCCAAGTCAAATTACAGATACATGCCAGCTGTAGAGCAGTTCAATGAAGCACAAAAAAAAGCATACTTTTAGCATACTATGTAAACAAGTGAAACTTCTTAAAGCATGTTTATTTTTTTACTTTTATTTGTACTTTGTTTTTCTTAGTTGGTTCAGAGGATTGACACATTTCTGTTATTCATTATTGATTATCATAATTTATTGACTTTATATCGTGACTTTGCTGTTGTAAATATTACCGGTGTTGCTCTAGAAACAATAATTATTTATTTCTAAAATCATAAATGAACCTGACATTGCCTGTTCTAAATTGTTTTAAATGTGACAAGTTTAAACAAAAGGATAGATTATATATATATATATATATATATATATATATATATATATATATATATATATATATATATATATATACACACACACACACACACACACACACTTATCTTTACCTGAGGGCCACTGTAGTTCTAGAGACCAGCAACCTTTTTTGCTTGCGATCTGAAACCTCACCACTAGATGGCGCTACATCTCGCACTTCTTTTTATAAGTCTAGTCAGCTTTCCACATTCTGGAGGGGAAAAAACTCTTTAAACAGTCGCCCAGCAGGAAAAAAAAGTATTTTACTCAAAGAAATACAAACTAAAAGGATAAGTGTTTTTAAATAAATTTATATATAATAAAAAAAAAAGAAAAAAAGAAGAAGCAGCATTGACCCAGTGAAGCAGAATAAACACCTCTCGCTCGGCTCGTGGAACAGATAATACATTCTGAACAGGCTGGTGGCCGTAACAGAATAAAATAGTCAAGCAACGAGTTGCCAACTATAACACAAGAGGTAACAAACACAGCCTGTGATGACGGGGGGGGGGGGGGGGGGGACAGCAAAATGAGAGTAAAAATGAAATAAAAAACTACTAAAGAGGGTTAAGTGCAGCACTGGTCAGAATCATATAGTGTAGATTCAGTCGAAATTTTCTTCAGTTTCATATTCAGATAATCTGCTCAAGTACATCATCTCTAGATCCGTAACATGCAAGCTTGATGAAGCATATGGTCGAATACGCATGGGAATATACTTTCTCATAGGATATTTGTAAAATCTGAAAAATAAAAAAAATCTGTAGATGTACAGTGATAAAGCAATTTCATTTGCATGAATCTGCAGAAAAAAGAAACATCCACTCCACAGATAGTGTTTTCTTTACTACATTCATGTCACCGAACAAAGAGTCCACATATATATATTTATATATATATAAAAAACAAAAAAAGGATTCCAAAAATGTTGTGATGTTCTAATGTTCTCAGAAGACCCCCCCCTTTCTTTTTTTTAGCTTTTAGTTAAATTATTACTAGATATAGTATCTGTGCCATGGGAAACAGAAACAGGAAAAAAAAAAAAAAGGACCCAAAGATACACAACGGAATACTGCATCTCTACTCACGACTGTTTAGGGAGGTCGATATGGAGGCTAGCTGCCGGACGGGGACGGGGGGACACACACACACACACACACACACACACACACACACACACACACACACACACACACACACACACACACACACACACACACACACACACACACACACACACACACACACACACACACACACACACACACACACACACACACACACACACACACACACACACACACACACACACACACACACACACACACACACACACACACACACACACACACACACACACACACACACACACACACACACACACACACACACACACACACACACACACACTTCGGCGGAATACCGTTGGTTGCTTTTCTCTATCCGACACAGTAAAGTTTGCAATGCTACCAGGATGAGGCTCCTCTTCCGTCTTTGGGGGAAGTTTCGTGACACTTCGCATTGTCCAAGAAAAGTATTTTTCTCTCTTTTTTCTTTTTTTTACATATCTGGAAATCTGAAGATGTGTGAACATTTCTCCCTGTGCTTCTTCTGGCCATCTGGGTCTTACACTTCACCAGCAACTCTTTGATTTGTCAAATTTGGTCTTTAGTTTTTTTTTGCATCGTACTGTATTTCGTGGTTTTTTAATATATGGAAGAGAGGATTGTGGGGGGGGGTTGTGTGTGTGTGTGTTTTTTTGGCACCTTGGAGTAGACGATGGAGGGCTGAGAGTGTGAGGCTCAGCGTGTACAGGAGAGCAAGGGGTCAGGATGCAGACCGGCGTGTGTGTATGTTTGTGCGTGTGTGTGTGTGTGTGTGGGGGGCTACTTGTCACCGATCTGTTCACTGACCCCCGCTTCTCCGGCTCTGTCCGTGGTGCCGTTTTTGTAGGTAATGTTGTTGTTATTATTGTTATTGTTGTTGGTGGCTACTGCTCCACCCTCCTCTTCCTCCTCTGGTTTCACCCTCTTCGATTGGGGTTGGTCTTGCAGTTCTCCGTTCTGCCTCTTGGTGGGGAGGGACGCCGAGGCCGAGGCGTGGGCCGCCAGCAGGTGGAGAGGGTTTGCAACGGCTGGGCGGGAGAAGAAGAAACAGCGAGGTGTCATTGCTTCTGGATCGGCAGAGACCAACTACATGATTATAAATATATAGAATATAATGTTCAGCAAGACCTCTTTGACCTCGCAATGTACCGTGCACAATACTGTTTTACTTTAACAGAACAGAGAAGAAGAGTGTGTGCGTGCGTGCTTGCGTGTGTGTGTGCAGACATCACCTGTTGTAGCAGCTGTGGTGATGGGGATCAGGTGGGTCCCGTTCTGCGTGATGGCCTTTATCGGGAGCTGGTGCTGACCGAGCGGGGCATGCTGCAAGATGGTCAGCGTTGTTAGAGGCGGAGCCTGAGAGCTCTGGATGATGCGGCTGACCCCGCCTATCGACGAGGCCGTGATGGACGGCATCGACTCCACTTTGACTGCAGGGGGGGGGGGGGGGGGGGGGGGAGACACTTAATTCACACGTGCGCCGTCGATCATGTGTGAAGAGCTTTGCGACTGCGAGGACCAGAAGAAACAACAACGCGGAGCGGAAAACTCACCTTTGATCGCCCGGCGCTCTCCGCCGCCGTTCTCCTGAGGTTCGGGGCTCACCATGGCAAGGGGCTGCCCGCCCACGGTCGCCACGGCGACGGACGGCATCTGGCGGACGACGTGCACCGTCTGCATGACGGGGGCGGAGTTAACCACCGACGTGGTCATGATGGCCGGCGACGCCATGGTGTAGGTCACGGGCTTCATGGTCGTTTGAGGCATCTGGCGCTGCACGGCGATCAAGACCGGCTGGTTGCTGAGGAGGGAGCCTGTTGGGGAGCGAGGGGGCGGGGGGGCGTTACACAACAATGAGTACTGTTTTCAACCTCTTGGCGGCTTCTAACGTCACCCCTTTCCTTTTAGAGAGAGAGAAAGAGGCTTTACCAGTGGAGCTCTGTGTAAAGCGGGCCTCCTGGATGACGGCGAGCTTGGGCTGGACTGTAGCGGTCTGGGTGGGGGCTGGCGGTGGGGTTGGCTCTGACTCCATGGGGACAGGGGACCCCTCTCGAGACAGGCTGTCTGGAGTCTGGACCCCGCTCGAGGTGGCAGACAGGCCTCCCGGGGTGTGGCTGGGAGAAACCGGAGCGCTCCTGGGACGGAGGGAGAAGGAAGGTCGATGGTGGACTCTACGTTGATACACTTGCGTCTAAATTACACATCACGGAATAAAGTTCTCCGGTGACCGAGGCCGAACATTTGTATACGTGGAGACGTTTCCGATGCCGAGATCAGAAAACATGCCATTCAACAAGCCAATCAGATGACACGCATGCTCATTAGAATACACCGCCCACATCTGAACATGTCGTTTCTCCAGAAACAATCGTTTTGCAAAAGTGGGCCATATTTTTGCTCGCGAGCCAATCAGAGCAAACCGGGCCAACACATGGTCAAGCAAAAAAAATAATTAAATAATACAAGCACGAACATTAAAAGAAACAAGCCTGATATGAACCCCTTTGGAAGTGCTCCATATACCTGGAGGAGAGAGGGCCCGCGGGGGTCCTGAAGCAGGGGACCCCCCGAGGCCGGCGCTTCCTGAAGGCCTGATCCATCAGCTTGCCCTCGGAGGAGGGGTCGATCCTCCAGAAGGAGCCCTTGCCCGGCTCCTCCTGGGAGCGGGCCACTTTGATGAAGTACCGGTTCAGGGACAGATTGTGGCGGATGGAGTTCTGTCAAAAAAAACGAGACGTTCAAATGACGAGAGCGTTATACATACAACTTATATAAGTGTCTGTGTTACATACTGCGGGGGAAGACACTGACCTGCCAGCCTTTATCAGCCGTTCTGTAGTAGGGGTAGTTCTTGGTGATGTGGGTGTATATTCCATTCAGCGTGAGCTGTTTGTCAGGGGCCATGGTGATGGCTTGGACTATTAGTTGTGCGTATGAGTACGGAGGTTTGGAGTCATCCTGTGGACATGGGGGGGAAAGAGAGAAAAGAGAAATAGAACATGTTAAAAGTGGCATTGCGTCCCACTAGTTGGATCACAAGAGTGTCCACGCATGAGCACGCACTCAGCCGAGTTCAACCAGGTCCTGCGCTCCAAAGTCTATGTTGTTGTGAGCGTTGGGCAATGTTTTGACTTCAATGAGTAACCCTGCCGACAACATTCAGCGGTCTTCGGCCACATTTCTTTCCGACTGCGCTCACCTTAGGGCTGTCTTCGCCCGAGGCCTCTTTGTCGTTTTCTGATTGGGAGTTGTCTCCTATGAGGTCAGAGGCCAAGACGCGGCCCGTCCTGTAGCTGGAGAGTCCCGCCCCCCGCGGACTTGACGGGCAGGAGTTTGCCGCACTGAGAAATTAAATAAACACATTTATTAAAACTGCTGTAATTCTGACCACTTCAATAACAATAACGGTGACACCCGCCCTCACCTGATGGTGCCGGTGGGTGACGGCAGCGGGCTCATGAGGTGGGCAATGTTGTCAGGAATGTTGATGGTCAGCGGGGAAATGTGGGGTTGCACGGGCTTGACCGGTGATTCCGGCACGTTCCTTGGCTCCTTCTTGTCATTGGACAGGGCGGTGAACGTGATCTTTATACTTGTGCTGGGGAACCGGAAACAGCACCTGTTAACGGGAAAGAGAGACGAGCATGAAGCGTGTGTTTAACGTCTGTTTGAAGACACGCAAGCGCGTGCGTGCATGTGGGGTCCTGCCTGGCAACCGGTCCAACTGAGGACGAGAGAGGAGCCCCCTGAGTTTCAGCCTTGTGGTTTAAATATGGACGTTACACATCGCGTCTAACGTGTCTCATTTCTTATTAATAGGGTATATTTGGACCAGTTGCTGACACTTTCCAATGATTAACTCCTGGGGGGAGACACATATATAAACACACACACACACTGACATATCACACCTTAGTAATGATGGAGATTAGATTTTAAAATATGAGATCCCGCCACAACAACAAAAACAATTCAAGGTGAGTTTAGGGGATAACCAACTGAAAGAAGGCGAGACAAACAGGAGTGTAAACAGGCCAGCAGGGTGACCGAGGCCACGTTGACACTGAGCCAGCTCACATTAACGACCAAATAAACAGTAAATTCTCTAGTTTTGCACCAAATCCTGTAACAAATTATAGCCAATTTATTTATCTGTTGTATTCAGTAAACACATACACAAGGGACGTGTGTTAAAGACGGTCTGAGGCCACTTCTGCATGCACGAAACACCGGGTAGTAAAACAAATTAATACTTATTTATTTTCAAAAGCCATCTTCCACGTAACGTTAACTCACTTAGGAACACTAAAGTTGATGCACTGTGTGCAGAATTAACACAAAGGATTAACACAAAGGTCGTGAATCAAGTTAAAGGACTTGGGGGGGGTTTAAAGTTACAGATATTCCCTGTGACGTTATGGCCACACACACACACGCACACACACGCGCGCGCGCCCACACACACACGCCAGCAGCACGCTATCAGGTTCCTGACGCAGCACGTGCAAACACCGCTGCAGGACAACAAAACAATAACAACACACGAGGAGCCCCACACAAAGCCCGCTAAATGCTCGTGGCTCGCGCACACCTTAAATGACCCTTACATGCGTGGGAGCTGGAGCGGCGGCGCCCCTCTTCTCTGGAACACCCCGTCAACAAACACCCCGTTTTTTCCGAGGCACCGGAGGTAGAACTCCCCCGTGCCGGTGCCGTCCTCCCCGGCCGTGAATATCTCAAGGTGCCGCCGGGAGATGAAGCTGGAGTGTCCCATGCTGACGTCCACCGAACCCTGCGAGGAGTTCCGGCCGACGGTCACCGACCTTTTCTTCATCAGATACTCGAATTCTCGGCCCTCCAGCCGGGCTACAGCCGACCCCGATATCCCGCTTACCACCGCCATCTTCAGCCGTGTTCTGGTGGAGGTGTGTGTGTTGAGCCGGGCTAAAGGGAATTGAAAGTGGGGGTATATTTTTAGGGGGGTTTGTTGAAAAAAACGGGGGGGATCAAATTGTACACCGTGGAGAATTTGGCTAGGAACGTGCCAGACCCGGGACACAGCGGCTCCGACCCACCGGCGCGAAGAAGAGGAAGAAGAGAGGCGCGCCGGCCAATCAGAAGCGGCCAAACGGACGGAAGCGCCGTGACGGACACTCCGCTGGGCCAATGAGAAGCCGAGCTGGGGAGGCAGATGCGATATGTTTACCAATGACAACAATAATAAAAATAGCCGTTTAAAGTAGCGCTCGGTTGCACCGCAGTCTGACACGCAGATGAGTGGAGAGATGGAAAAGGCGGCGCAGTGATTTAAAGGAGGTGATTTTTCGACAAATTACTTTTCTCACAACTTTTTTTCTTGATACGGTACAATTACATTTTTCAACATACTGCATTCATACCTGCAAACTTGTCACCTTTCGGCGAAATTCGCTGTTTTTAAATAAAAATATGTCATCCACGTGAATAGTGTAGATCCGAAGAGTTTTTGTTTTGGGGTGGCGTGGGGTGGGAGTGGGGGGGGGGGTAAATTGGACGGCCGGCGTTTATGAGATTGGATTGAGACAAGGAGAACATGCGATGTGGTGATCTTGACAATAAAATATCTTTGATGGGACACGTCGAAGGAACAGAGTCATGGAACATAATTATGGAACAGAATCATGAACAGAATCATGGAATAGAATCATGGAACAGGGTCAAAGCTCAGCAGAGTACACAAGTAAAGAAAAAAGGAAGTTGGTTCATGAATGACTTTAACCATATTATATATAATGATCATGTAAAGTTGTTATTACTATTATTAGGGCCCGATCACTGAATTATTCAGAGGACCTTTTTTTCTTAAAATGTTTGTTGTCACCTTTTTCACCCCTCATGAGTTTGCAGGTATGTACATTATCCTATTGTCTGTTTTGACATTCAAACGATGTGGTCTGTCTGTTCTGTAAATGGCTCTACTTTTGTCCACTTTTCCAAAAACATTTCTCCACTCTACTTTATTTTTTTCTTAATAAACCAGCTTCACACTTGATTCGGCATCACTGCACTAAACACATAGAGGTGGTACCGCCACACCTCTGTGTCTTGTGGTGCACCTCGACATTCATAAGTCTGACTTCGAAGCCAGGTGGCAGACTGTTTTGGTTTTCTGTTCCACGAGGACTGGTTTTCTGGCCGCTAGGGGGAAGCAGACACACGTCCACCAACAAAATATCGGACTCTTCAAGGTTCAAGGCTTTTATTTACCATTTGTACATAGACCAGCAGTGCATAAACATTGCGGATTATTGTGCAGGGCTTTAGCTGCGTTGTTGTTGTTATGGTCATGAATGCATCTCATATTTGTTTGGTTATCACTAATTATTTTCATTGTCAAATAACTACAAAGTGAAACAATTTTAATTTAACATAAGCGGATCACAACCATGTTGTACTATTTACGACCGCATGGATCCGGTTCCCCGCACGGATCCACGCCGCCAGGGTTTCCGGGCTGCGGGTTAGTTTACTGGCTGGAGCCCCGCACGCCATGCTGTGAGCGTGCGGGGCTGATGAGGCGGACTCTGATCCTTACCGAGTCGCGGGTGTTCTGGTGCCGGTGGACGGGTTCGTTCGGACCGCGTCAACAGGACAACCTGCTGCACCGGAGGAAGAACCCGATGTTTCACACGTGTGTCTATGGCAATGACGTAATCATATCTAATTGAGCTGCGCGCGCGTGAAGGTTCCATGAATCCATGAATGATGATGAGAAAAACCGGCAAAAGAATCTCAAGGACCCTTCTTGAGTTTTTTAAAATTCATTTAAACTTTATGTCAGTTTTTCCCGTTGATAATATAACATATTCTAAGATAGCCTACTAAGATTATAAGATAATTTATAATGTAACTATACAGGCCCATATATATATATATATATATATATATATATATATATATATATATATAAATACACACATCCTATAAAACAGGGTACATTCTCTTTTCTAATGAAAGCCATGAGATCTGGCTAGACACAAAGAAAGCTATTCATATTTATTTACTTTTTTACTGCTTATCAGATTCAAAATAATATAATTCAGTGAGAGAGAGGAGGTGGAAAGAGGAGGTTGAGAGACAAGGCGGAGAGAGGAGGTGTTGAGGAGGTTGAGAGAGGAGGTGGAAAGAGGAGGTGGAGAGAAGAGGTGGAGAGAGGGGGTGCGGGGGAGGTGGTGGAGAGACTGGGTGGAAAGAGGAGATGGAGAGATGAGGTGGAGAGGAGATGGAAAGAGGAGGTGGAGAAACGAGGTGGAGAGTGGAGGTGGAGAGAGGAGGTGGAAAGTGCTTGGATGCTGGTTTGTGTTAAGCCACCATGTGGAGAGAGAATTGGTGAGTCGTGGTTTTGTGCCCTTTTCAGTGCCTGAGCTTATTGAGCTCAAACATAACCACACAGCCTGTGAGGAGCATGTTCTATATTATAAATGTAAATGTTTGTAACTGTTGTTTACAATTAAAAACTCATTCATTTAATCTTTGGTGTGACTGAATGGAAATCACACCAATTGAGGATTACAAAGCATTTATTGCTGAAGTAGCAACAGATTGAGCTAACGACTAAAACACCTTGAAAAAGAAGTTTATAGGTAATATAAACAGATATGAGCCATAATAATTACAATGAACTATGAGCCATGAAGGTAAACTATGACTTGTCTGACTCACTTTCTGTGAATCTGGGCCAACCGGGAAAAATAAGTGACAATATATTTGTTGATGGTCCATTTAGCAATGGCATGTCAAATTAAATGATGGATAAAAAACTATAAATCAAAATCACAAGATTGGGGATGCCATTACACCTGAGCTGCTGCTTGTTGCTGTTGATGGGCTGACAGCGGCTGGTCTCGAGCTGAAGTGGTTCATTGGGGTCTTGAACCCTTCGTAGGAGTCTTCTACTTCAAAACTAAGGCTGGATCAGAAGTAGCAGCAGTGACGAATGCATTCAGACCAAACGCTTTCAGAACGTTTGACATTTTCTGGAAATCACACTATCGCAATGTAAAATTAAATGTATGCAATCACCCGGTGCTCAGTTTCACCAGGAAGTCACTCATTTTATAGTGCATTCGGAAAAAAGTCTTCACAATCACGTCTCCTTTGGTTCAGGTCCATGTCCTGGGCTCCAACGTTCAACCAGCTCTGAGAGTCCTCTGTGCGTAACAGGCTTGGTTAAAAAGACAGCGTCAGCAGTCAGCCATCCAATCAGAGCGGGCCACCAGTAACCTCAGTCTGTCACCTGATGACTGGATCAGCTCCTTTCCACTAACGAGAGAAGAAGGAAGAGATGTGTTATCCACATTTCAGATGTAAATGTCAGTCTGCTCAGTTCTCACCTCTGGTAGTCCAGGCCGAGCAGAGGGACTCCGTTAACGGCCAGGATCCGGTCTCCTGGTACCAACCTCGCACACCGGGCTGCGGGGGAGTCCGGGACCACCGCACGGACGAAGACGCCTTTCACCCTCGTGGAAGTGTCCTAGAAGATGACGAGGTCAATGCGTCATGGCTCTCTGCAACTTCTTTTAATCCCACAAAAAACAAGTTTAGATTGTCTTTTGAAAGCTGACTCAAACTGATATGCTCCTGAGAAGAGTCTCAAAGTCTTTAGTTAGAGGAGACAACGCCACTCTGAGGTCATAGACGTGTAGTAGTGAGGAGTCAGGCCATAGTAGTGAGGTCATAGTAGTGTAGTAGTGAGGCCATCGTAGTGTGTAGTGAGGTCATAGTATAGTGAGTAGTGTGATCATAGTGTAGCAGTGAGGTCATCGTAGTGAATAGTGAGGTCATACTATGACCTCACTATTCACTACTATGACGTCACTACCCACTACTACACTACTATGACCATAGTAGTGTAGTAGTGGGTAGCGAGGTTATAGTAGGGAGGTCATAGTAGTAAGTAGTGAGGCCTTAGTAGTGTAGTAGTGAGTTCATAGTAATGAGTAGTGAGGTAATTGTAATGAGTAGTTAGGTCATAGTAGTGTAGTAGTGAGGTTATAGTAGTGAGGTCATATTAATGTGCAGTGAGGTCATAGTAGTGTAGTAGTGAGTTCATAGTAGTGAGTAGTGAGGTCATAGTAGTGAGGTCATAGTAGTGTAATAGTGAGTAGTGAGGCCATAGTAGCGGGAAGTGAGGTCATACATTAAGTTGTGGGATGAACGGTGAGTTCAGACTCTCTAGTGACAGCAGAACAAAGGTTGTCCTATGATCATGGATTATGACCTATGACCTATAACCTACAACACAACACTCACCCTTGTGTCAACCAGAGCAAGACCAAGACCGTGTTCACCTCGCTCCAGCTCCAAGCTAAACACCTCGTCATTAATGTCATCTTCAAGGTCGACGGCCTCTTCTTCTTCTTCTGCATCTTCTTGTTCTTGTTGTTCTTGTTCTTGTTCTTCTTCTTTCAAGTCGAAAAACCTCTTGTCGCCGGGGTAGTCTGATTTCGAGCGGTCCTCTTCGAGTGCAGCGAGACATTCGAACACCAACCCGCCTTCAGAGAACACAAGAACAGGCTCAGTTTTCAGTAGCAGACGACCATAGCTGCGCTGTAGCTCTGTGCCGTACCTTCGTCACTCGCATTCACACGAGAGGACCAGGGCGCCGTCTCACCATCACCCTTCGTCCATTTATCTACAGGGTTGATGAGGAGGGGGGTGTTGGGTGGGGTGAGGAGACAGGAGGGGTCCAGAGCGGACCTCCTTCTGGCGTCGCTGGCCTCTCTGGTGTGCCGCTCCAGATCTCTCAGCTTGCAGGACAAGAGGAGGACGCCGCAGGAGGCAAACTCGTCCGGTTGCCGGGTGGAGGTGGGCGAGGGAGGCCATGAGGGTGACGGAGGTGAGGTGCCAGAGGTGGTGCAAGGGGACTGGCGGTCACAGACAGCCGCCGGAAAAGAGACCACCTCAACCGGCGATGTGTCCTCGGCCTCCAGACTGGTCTCGGGAAGGAGCTGCATCTCAGTCGGTGTAGCCTCCATGGGACGACATATAGACCAGTTAGGATCGATAATAATGTTAAATGATCAAAAATAAACTGTTAAAAGGCAAACGCTATTCACATCTAAGTGTTACTGAGTGTGTACTGAGCCTTTTCCGCCTACAGAGGGCGCTGTGTGTCTGATAAATTGCCTCAAGAATGCTGCTTGACTTTACGTTCAATTCAGTTTATTTTGTATAGCCCAATCACACATTACGAATTATCCTCAGAGAGCTTTACAATCTGTACACATACGACATCCCTGACCTTTGACCTCACATCGGACCAGGAACAACTCCCAAGAAATAGAAATAAACCCTTTCACGGGGGGAAAAAGGGAATAACCCTTCGTTAGAGCAACAGAGGAGGATCCCTCTCCAGGATGGGCAGAAGAATACATGTCATGTGACCAGAAGGAATCATTACAGAGTTACATAAACACGTTCAATGAATATGAATGACATTGGCAGAGTTGGCCGGCGCCGACTCTTGACCAATATGCCATATTACCCAATCGCTGTCAGTATTATCTATATAGTCCAGTATGTAAAAATCCAAATGCACGTACATCTTGCTCCTCGGTAGCTGTGACCTCATCGGACCGCGAGTCCGAAACGGCGTCCATGAACTCTTTGAGCTTGTCCAGCTGTTCCCTCAGCGGGGCATCGGTCACCTGCCCGCCCAGTAGGAACTGGTAGCCCTCATCGGGCAGCACCAGAGGATGGTGGGTGTCGAAACTCTCAAGGATATCAGCTGAGGAAAGGAGGGGACGGTTGGTATCGGTAATGAAAGCAGGTAATATTGGGAGAATCGGGGCGGATCAGGACGGGGACCGCTCACCAGTCTGGTGTGCTGCGGCCGCGTCGGGACCGGATGGAGTCCAGGTGTGTCTGCAGGGAGACGCTGGGCTGTAAAGGCTCAGCAGGTGGTTCAGCTGGGCCGGACTCAGGGCAGGGTAGTCCGACCGCAAGGACACCCAAGATGTCTACACACACACACACACACACACACACACACACACACACACACACACACACACACACACACACACGCATAGTTAGAATGTCATGGGGAAGCTGAATTATCGTTGTTTCTTCACTCTACCACCATACCTTTCCACTTTGGATTATTTTGCAATTTATTTAAAAAAAAATTCCCAATGGAACTTTGTGCATTTGGACTTTTAACCTATCTTTAATCAATATTTGTTTCAAAAATATTTTCATATAAATTACTACATTATTTACAACAATTTCTTGTTTGTTTCAAGATTCATAGGTTGTGGGTTGCAAAAATAGACTATAAATAGGTTATTAGGGGATTTATATATATATATACAGTCTAAACTGTTAAACCCACACAGTCTTGTTTATTTTACTCTTGACTTTGAGCGTTAATAATATCACACAGAAATACTCAAGATTTGAAACCGATATCATTTTTTTCCGCCCACTCTGCAGAAATCCCCCCGCAGCCTGTTCTGTGTCTAGTGATTATTTATAGTAAACCCAACTCGGCTGAACGTGTCCTGTGTGTGTGTGTGTGTGTGTGTGTGTGTGTGTGTGTGTGTGTGTGTGTGTGTGTGTGTGTGATCTGTACCTGCAGTAAATTCTTTCGAGGTGTAGCCAGCACATTGATAGCTGAGGCGAGTGTGTGTGTGTGCTCCGAGGCCAGTTCTCCCAGCCCAGCTGTGTGGGCCCAATCCAGGAGCAGGTCAAGATTGGCCCGCATGCGTACGCCTCCGGCCCACTGGTAGAACCCTGGCTCGGAGCCTGTGTACACATTGGGATGAATCCAGTCATTTGCAATCACTCCTTTGCATGCATGCTCCTCTTGTGTGTGTCGAGTTAATCGGCGTGGACACACTCGTGCACCGTAGGTACCTCTCTCCACGAGCGAGTTGAAGAGCGACGCGTTGATGAAGTAGAAGAGGTAGCCAATGAGCTGCGAGGAAATCTCCGGGTGGAGCTGGCAGTCGCGCAGCATCTCCCAGGTCTCGGTCAGAACATCCGTGAGACGCCGGATCTCACCGGGGACCTGCAGTCCGCCTTCAGCCCGGACACGGGCGCTCTCGGCAGTCTCCCCGAACGGGTTGCAATCCAGAAAGGCCGGCAGGATGGGGTAGAGGAGCTGGAGGGACGGAATCGGATGAGCGGAGGCAACCGTGCAGCTCGGTTTGAGACTGACTCACTCACACAATTCCTGCGGGTCCAATTGAGGTTGGAAAAGTTTACGTTGTGTGGTGGATGTTCTGATCACTGGGATAAAGTAAAACATGTAACCCTCCTAACCCAGATCCAAGACCACCCAGATTGCATCATCGTATCTATCTCTTTGGATTTCTCGCACTACCACCGAGACGGTTCGAGGGAAACCAGCAGGAACGAGAGGAGACGGTTCGTTTTCAGCCGAAGGTTCTCGCTGCTTCTCGACAACGCCAGCTTTGTCCGGGCTAATTGTACACAGACATCCCCCTTCCCCTTCAATCTCACTCTTACACCCAACCGAGCTTCCGAGGCCAGCGGCCGGCGGAGATCTGCATTCCTAAGCAGAATATGGCTCATGTGGGCTTGGCATGCCGCTGCCACAGGACTGCTGAGTGAAGAGTTCTGAAGGAATCCACCCCGAGCAGATCGGTTTACATCGAGTGTGTAAGGCCCCGGCGGGCCGCCATGAGCAGACCGAACATGAAGAACCGTGGCCCCCGTCACACACGAGACAACGGAGAGAGAAAAAATGGCGACTCATTAAAGCCCAATGATCTTACAGCGTTTCTGGTTTGGAAAAATGTCACTCGGCGGGAGCCGAAGCCAGAAGAGATTCATCCATTCTGGGATCACCACACGCATCCGTGGCACGCATTGTTTCCACAGGACAAAAATAAATAACAACGTGTTGTCTGCTTTGTTTGTGCGCTCATTGTGACGGACAAGCAAACACGCAGTCTGCACCACAAGCCTGTTAAAGCGGCGGAGAATCCAACATCCATGTCTTCGGATGCTGAAAGCCGCTCGGCTGCGGCGCCTCTTGGCTTCACGTCTCGTCTCGGATGAATAAACAGAGATTTAAGACGTCGTCGCCACGTAGCCGACGTCCATTCCAACTTTTGAGGCATCGGCAAAAAAAAAGGAACGCGAATAGGGACTGGATTGGAGTCAATAAGATAATCTGGCTACTGCATAGTTTGGTTAGAAGTTGACGCTCTACGCTGCACGGGCCTGTCGTCCACCAGGAAGCTGGAAATAAAACATGCCGCTGTGATGTTTAACCGAGTCTACGAGTGGAACACGGAGGGAGGTCTTCAGGAAGTTTGGGGCGAGTGGTTAACAGGTCCGTCTATCAACCAGGGGGTTGGTGGTTCAATCCCCGCCCTAGTCGATGTCTCCTTGAGCAAGATGCCTAACGCAGAGTTGCTCCCAGTAGCTGAGTCTACGCTGTGTGATTGTAAGTCAGCTAAATGACGTGTAGTGTAGCGTAATAAAGTTTTAACGGTTCCTTTGCGAGCTGCTATCGGCCATGTTTCAGAGCAGCATTCAAACGTTGTGGGAATATCAGAAGGAACGCCTCCAGCAGTTATGTGAGTTCAATGTTTTGCTTTGTCACAACTTATTCGGCCGAGGAGTTTCCATATGCTATCTAGCACAACAACTATTTGTAATTAAACGAATTAAACAAAGGCAACATTTAAAAAACGTGACCTTTTTTCTTTTTTTACGCGATTTTTCAAAATGCACATATTAATTGGGGTTATGCGAACGCGCCTACTTTCTGTCTCGTTGGACAGGAAGTAAACAAGTATCGTTGAAGAAGAGGATGAGCTCAGTCTTGTTTGCCTGGTTTTGTCCCTGGAACATGACGCTCTGCACAAACTCAACCCCGGGTCACACAACACTGGCATAACTCACTCTGTCAACCGGCTGCACTGGCGAAGGGGAAACGATACGTTCTGGAGTAAATCATTAGGGCCTTCGCCAGATTACACATCAGCGTGACTCCGGTGACTTCACCACATTCCTCACAACATATCAGTCAGACCAGGAAGGGACGAGGACGCGGCCCGCTGTGAAGTGGCAGCCGTGATGGATGACGCGACACGGCCGGATTAACGGGCGAAGCTAAGTAAGCGAAGTAAAGCCGAGGCCGCGTCCACACCGGGCCAGCTAAATCTGAAATATTGAGTCTTCCCCCCGTGAGAGAGTTGGACTTTCACCACAACATAATTTTTTGAAGACATCGCCATCCATCTTTGAATTTCTCCTTTTTCCTATATAGTTATTCCAAATGCTTGTCATCTGTGCCGCCGGGTCGAATTCCACAAAGTAGATAAAATCATGCAGGTTCCAGACCCGGTTCCTTCAACTCGGCTTCCAGCAGCGACCAGCCCGCTGGCTCCGACCTGGAAGAGAGAGACGGCTTCTCCTTCGCCTCCCTGTTGGGAGCCACCACCGACGTCACGCTGCTGGCGGGCCCAGGCCGTACTGCTGGGCCCGCTGGAGGGGAAAGGAGCCCAGAGAGAACCAGAACCAGGGCAGACTGTCAGACTGTCAAACCCCGCTGCAGCAAAATCTGAGGGTTTCTAAAAAGAGTCTGGCTCTCTGGAAACACTACCATGCTTGTCCACAGGGGCCGCCAAAATCAACTCAAAGTGAAAGTTCCTCGTAGTAGCTTTAACGTTAAATGCTGACATCAGCATGTTAGCATAGTCACGGTGAGATTGAGTTATCTCATGCAAAATGTACTCTCAAATCATCCTGTACTATAAAGAAGGAAACCGAGACACACTCTCCACTCCTTCATAGATCACACAGTCTGTTTCCACTTGCACTTGGATACTTCCGAGTCTCCCAACTTTAATAGCCAGAGGGAGAAAGAAAGAAAAGTAAGAAATGTATGTTTCATTATTATTTTTGGCTTCCAGATGAATGAGAATGTGAACCGAGGCCAAATCTTCCTGGCTGTCCTTAATGTTTTTTTAAAATAAAAGCGTAATTTTAAAAGATTAATATTACAAGACACATTTCCTGGTACCTGGCCCGAGTCTCCTTGACAAATGTTTTAAGCTGTCAGGTTGGGGGGAAATCAGACGCCAAATTTAAATTACACTCCGCAAGTTCAGACTTCATCAACATGGTGAGTTGTATTTTTGGGATTATTTATGGATTTACTGACAAGCCCCATCTGGAAGTAATTTGGTTCATCAGGCAGACTTGCTGAGAGAAATACGTCTGGAGCAGGTAGTTAGATAACCACATCCTTCTGCACCCAGCGAAACAAAACGAGGAAGAAAATGCTGCCTGAAAAACTTGCAAAAATAAAACTCTTCAGGAATTCCTTGAGTCTTCTATCTAGAGATACAATGTCATATCCCTGACATCCTTCCTGCGTGGAGAACCAATCCAGAAGAAGCATCCAGGTCATTGGAGGGTGAGTGCACGAGAGAATCTGTGGAGCCAGTTCAGCTCCTGACTCATCATTAGCTTTTTCTTGGATGCTGTTTTCCATTTTTTCCCCTTCTTTTTACACACGACCACATGGCTCAACTGGAAATGTGTCCGGTCCGCCATGTAATAAGATGGGTGTGGTGCTTTGATAGGCATGGGGACGACAATGAAATGCTCTTCTTTTTTTCAAAGTAATACTCTCTGAGAATAGAGCTCGATTCAAGCGTTACGCAATCAGATGTTTAAAGCGGTGGCGTCAGTAAGCCCGTGAGCCTCTCCGCTGAGCCTACATCTGTTTTCTGATTATGGGGTGATGAGATGAATGGGAAAAATAATGGAGGGACGGTTTGGGAGAATCTTTAATGCAAATGCCTTATTCATCACTTTCAAATAAAGCTTGGGGTATCGGCAGTGTATTTGTTGGCATTATTGGGTACATATATAATAACCTTTTTGGGCGCATGGTAATTCAAGAGCTGTGAAAACTAGACTTCTGCACGTCCTCTTGACTCTGTTTCCAGGCTTTAGAAACACTCGTCTGCAATGGTAGATTTAGGTGTTGAAAGCCTGATTCAACGGTGGAATACTTATATCCTGCTGGAAGAGCTGCTAGTTCAGCATTGGCAACAACTGCCGAGCAAAGCGACCGCCCCAAAAAACTTTTCAAAAAGATTTTCCCGGGCAATATCAATGAAGCGTTTCAGAGATGGAGAGAGAACGCGTGGCGTCAGCAGTTTGTGGTTTGTTTTGAAACCTCGAGTTTAAATCTGCAATTACGACCGTCGCCATGTTGGATTTATTAGATGAGCGAAAGTGACCATATTAGGAATGCGCAGGAGTGACGTATAGAAGCCGTACACGGCAGCAACCTGTCAATCTCAGTAAGCCCCGCCCCTAAAGCGTCCCCTGCTGTATGGTCTGTTTTACTCTAAATTACCATAATGTACTAAATGATGACATCATGCTGTAAAGAAGAAGACTTGAGAATAGAAACTGAGACATAAACTCATGTTTACAATGTTTACTGAGGGAATACATCAAGAGAGAAGTAGTCGTTATATAGACTTCTATACAACCAGAGGAGTCGCCCCCCTAGTGGTCAGTAGAGAGAATGCAGCTTTAACACATGAAGCATAGACTTCTATGCAACCAGAGGAGTTTCCCCCTGGTGGTCAGGAGAGAGAATGCAGTGTTAACGCATGAAGCATATACTTCTATACAACCCGAGGAGTCGCCCCCTAGTGGCCAGGAGAGATAATGCAGCTTTAACACATGAAGCATAGACTTCTATACAACCATAGTTATTTTAGCAACTGGAGGAGTCGACCGCTGCTGTTCAGTGGAGAGAATGCAAGTTGTAAGACACTTCCACATCGGCTTCACTGCAGAACCGGACGTTCTCCGCTTTATTCACCAGTGAGTCGTTACCTTTGTGTGTCTGCCATGTTCAGCGTGCAGTGGGTTTATAATAAGTTGTGTGTGTTTATAACAGCCGTCTGGTGCATCTAGACTAGAAACAGGGCGCTGAGACAGAATGACACCAGTGGCGCTGCCCCTACGCTCTGTGCAGCTGCAGAGTCGAGGGATCCTTCTCTAGCGGCGTAGTTACGACCCCTCTGGCGTCACAAGTAATCACTGGATCCATTGTTACGGGTAAAATGAAAATACAAATAGAGTGGCAGCTTTAAGATTTCGCCCTGCGCGGCCGTCACTTGCTGAGCAGCAACAGCTCCTGGTTACTTGTGTCCTTCAGCGCGGAACACGCACGTCTTTTGTCTCTCAGCCTTTTTATAAGGTTGAACACGTCCCGTGCTGATGAAATATTATAGGGGGCAATGTAAAGCGTCCTTGGCAGCGCCTGGAGATCCCTGGCTTGATTCTGTCATCCTCCCCCAACACACACACACACATACACACACAGACATACAGACACACACACACACACAGACTCAGACACACGCACA
Source organism: Liparis tanakae (assembly GCA_036178185.1). NCBI lineage: Eukaryota > Metazoa > Chordata > Actinopteri > Perciformes > Liparidae > Liparis > Liparis tanakae. The sequence continues at coordinate 7,724,763 of CM070105.1, forward strand.
TAAAGGGCCCTTGGTGTCCTGTCTCTCTCCCATGTCAGAATGCCACAAGTGTGGTCTGGCAGTGTGGCCGGTTGGTCTATTAGTGAGCTGTCAGGGTGGCTAACTGGGCTCTTTATTCCCAGCCGGTCTCTGATTATTTTCCTTCTTCTTAAACAACACGGCATAATCATCTGCGAAGGAGCCGCCGCACAGGCCTGCTTTGATTCCTCTTTGATTCCTCTCCTTTGGCCAAGGAAAATCCTCTGTGTCGAAGGTAGATGGTTTACTTTCCCATTCAGAACACCAGAGTGCTATTAAAGTACATATATGTGCATATCAGTGCATTCTTTAGTGTTGTGCTGGGTCATCCTCTCACCTTGGTGATGTAGTACACACACTGCTGGAAGGCGAGCATGATGACCTCCTCCAGGACCGCCACCGTCTCGTCGCTGGCTGTACGGACACCGGACAGACGCAGCGCCAACAGGGCTGGAAATCACATGATTAGATGACACAGTTGTAGCTCAGAGATCCAGGAACACATTGAATGTGTGTTTTTGTTTCCCGTTGGCAACTTTAAACCCTTTGTCAGGGATATAGAACAAATACACTTCTGATCAAGACATTTTTTAAATGAATTTCTATAGATGTTTGCAACTAATGCATAAAGACAATTGTATTTGATATTAGAGGTAACATGTTGCTTACCCAGAAGAACCTGCACTGTAAAAAAATAAATAAAAGCTAGTTCAACTTAAAATAATGAGTAACCTGGCTGCCTTAATATGTTGAGTTAGACAAGCTAAGAAATCTAAATTGTCTGAACATCAATTAGAGTTTATTTAACTAAGAATACATAGTTGGGCTGACAAAGGGAAAGCTTAGTACTAATAAGCCCATGAACTTGAAACTTTAATTTGACCAACAATACATTTTAGGTTGTACAAACCTAAATCTAAAGACTACTACAACCAATAAACTATTACTCATATTGTAATAGTTTATAACTATTTTATAAACTGTCCAAACATGAAAATAGTAATAGTTTGATGGTGAACCTCGTGAACCAAGCTTTAATTCTTCCAATAATCACATAATCACTGCATCAATCGAGCTCAATAGAAGACGAACCCAAGTTCTCCACCTCCTTGCTCTCGTCGTCGTCTGTTTCTCCATCATCGTCCTGTTCCTGCTCTTTTCGAGTTCTCCACTCCAGAATAAGAGGGAGCTGGCACTGGATGAACTGCAAAAGCTCCAGACTGTTGGACATCCAGACCGCCAGGGGGCGCACTCCTGAGATCGCCTCGGGCTGGCCGAGAGCCTGGAGGTCCTCGGGGTTTGAGTCTTCACCATAGAGACTGATGGAGAGGAGGATATGTGCAGTGATAAGTCTACAGTGATGGCAGTGATGGCTGAGGAAAAACTATCAGGTGTGCTTACACTTCAGGTTGGACTGCAGCCAGGTCCTTAGTGAGCTCCTGTGGGACAACACCAGTATGTGCAATGAGGGCATGAACAACCCTCATATACAACAATGCAGATGGCATAAAGTTGGAATAAAAGGCATACCATGTGAATTAAAAATCTAGTAGACAACAGGAAGGTGCTCAATTCAAATCTTGGGGCATGATGAGGGACGAACAACGAGGGCAACGCGGAGGTGAGCGCTTCCACCAAAACGTATTAAATCAATATGAAATGTGATTTGTCTCGTACTGTCGTTCACGTAACTTTCAGTGTAAGGACGGGTCCTCCTCGCTTAGACAGCGATTAGAAATGTTGTTTTCTTTTTATGTAAATTATAATTAAAAGGGACACGATCTCCCATTGTGTTGCCTTTAAGGCCTTTTTTCTATTTTTGTTTTGTTTAATTGTTGTAATAATTTCAAGAGATAATTAATATCAATATTATTGTTCCTGTTTCTGGTTACATTACTTCCGGTTTTGATAATTCCGGTAAAATAAAGTCCAGTTCTAGCACTTCCGGCTCAGAAGCATTTGTGGTGGCAGAGAAGCAGGACCACATTAAGCTCCACTGGGAAGCGTCACAGAGGCGATGCCGTGAGTGCTTTGACACGGGATATTTATATTACCACTCTTTTTTTCAGTTTTCAGAAGGGGGAAAGAGTACTACAACTCAGTCTTCTTTGAACTGCGGTTTAACTTGGTGTTAGGTCAGAGTTCAGACCCACTGCACGAGAACCCAACACCCATCACGTCATCCTTTTCCCCACAACTCACCCACATGGCGCTCTGCACTGCGCTCGCAATGAGCAGCAGCAGCCGGCGCAGGTCTGATGTGTGGAGACATGTGGACGAATACTGCACACAAAGACACAGCAAAAAGGCAAAGGTCAGCGGAGGCCCGTCTCGGACGCCGGTCCGTCCCAGAGCCGCGATCTCCTCGACAATGCGCTCCTGGTCCTCGCTCTCGTACTCCAGAGTCGGGCTGGGACTTTCGGGTGATTTAACAAAGGGTCGACTTCGGTCCCGAGGGCTCTGAGGGCCGGCGGACGTTGAGATGCACGTGTCGCAGAAGACAGTTTTTTTGGTATGGCTGGTTGTCGTGGCGTGAGACATCGTCCAGGGGACAGCGGCCACGCCGGGCGCAGGAGCAGCGTTGTCCTCTTCCTTCGTTTCCAAGAATTAAAGAAAAAAAAGAATAATGAAGCATGATTTTAGGATTCTACGTGACTTCTGCGTCCCGGTCTCACCTTGCGTGCCGAAGCAAAGGGATCCTTGAACAGAAACAGGTAGCGCTGCCCCATCCCGATGACGTCACCGGGGTCCAGCTGCACGTCTTTAGTGAGCGCTTCGCCGTTCCTCATGACCGCGGCGTTGGGACAGGGGCAGAGCACGGTGGGGCTGCCGGCGCCGTGCCGGCGGAAACGGCAGTGCCTCGGGAGGATGTCGGCGGCGAAGAGCAGGGCGTCTGGCTTGGTGCCGTCCTCATGGTTGCTTTGCCGGCCGAATGCCAAGTCTGGCCCGGCGAGAAGGTAGATGACAAAGTCCTGAGTGCAGAAAAAGAAAGAGAGATTTACCACACACATCCACAATGGATCTCCATTTATTTACTGTATGTTTATTCACATTTTGATTTTCTATCGATACATTCCTGTTCATTCGATCAGACGGGCTGATACCAACTAACCAGCTCACCTGTCTTTCTGTTTCACCTTATTAAGGTGATTCGACTACTGCAGTTTGTACAGTTTCCTTTCCACCCCACACCCAACAGACATCTGACGTCATGTTTTTGGCCACCTGACGAACCGAAGCAGCCATGTGGAGGTATTAGAATATTAAAATCCCAAACCTGAGTACACACACAGCCTTCTATTGGTCTGAGTGGCAAAACACAATTCACAAGGATTATCAAGCCTGACGTTTCCCTTGTGATGCCACGTCTAATCCAACCGGACAGATTTTAACAAGGTGGATTAATTCACAGATAAACTCCCTAAGCCTTGCACACAATAGTGTGACCGACCTGTCTTTTGGGAAAACAACTGTGACGCAGAGCCTGTGCGTGGCAGTTGCTTTCCATTAACACGATGTGTAATCAGCCAGGAAGCAGTGCCAGGGCTGTCTTCTTTCTGCTTCCTGATCCGTGTTTTGACACCTTTTTCTCTGCGTGCTGTTTGCTAACCTTTCCTATAATGATTCTCCATCTGTCTCTCTCTTTATCGAGAGATGACATGCTCCGAGAGCACATACAAATCATACTGTGTATTTCAACAGTAATGCCTTTAGTTTTGTTCCAGCAGCAGTTTCGATTTTTGAAGGATCACCTGAAGGTTTTTTTAGATTTAGATTTAGCATCTTTCTGATGGTCATGTTTTATAGGGCATTTTGTGTTTGTTCCTTGTGTGTTTGTTGTCTGTTGTGTCTATTGTTGTCTGTATGACGTGTTGGTGGCAAATGAGTTACCCCACTGGGGATTAATAAAGTTTTCTAATCTAATCTAGTTAATGTAGCACGCCTCTCATTTGTAGCTAACGGCTAGTACTTGTAGCGGCTGAAATGGTGATTTTGTAACTGGCTAGCTAATTAAACTAAAGTTACCTCCATTAATTGGTTAGTAAAGCCATCTCTGAACTTGTTTCTAACCATGATTGTTTTGTTTTGACCCGGTTTAGCCGCTTAGCTTACCTGTGTATTCAGTAAAAGGAATTTTAGGTCGTAATCTCAGCTAACGTTGGCTGGGGTTGCTAAACGGTGAACTTCTAATTTCTGATAAAGAGCAAGAGTGTTAATGCAAACTCATTGTGATAGCATCCAGGACCAGCTTTCACACAGTCAGAAAATACTACACGTCGAACAAGATGTTCGTGCTAGTCCTGAATGGGGCTTTAAACAAATATTTGTTTTACATATTTTTTACATTACCAGTAAACATTTAAACTAATCTTTAATTAGTTTATAATGTGCTCCATGGCCTTGGAAGTCATGTTTGGTTTTAGGTAAGCTAGTTAGCCAAGCATGCTAACAATTGCAGCTTACGTTGGTGCAGATAAACACGCTGTTTAAAACCCATTCCCTACGACAGCTTTTGCTGTTGTATTTTTGGTTTTGAAAAAACTATAAAACTCTTTAAATGCCACAATTTCCCATTCTGGGATAGGATTACGAAATGGGAATGGCGGAGCATTCTGGGGCAGCGCCACCATCTTTGGAGGATATCTTACGTAGCTACGGTATCTTTCAGAGAGAGGAGACGTGTTATTTCAGAGAATGGGCTCTGTGGCAAATATACAAGTTTATGATAATTACACGTTAAAGGGTTAGGGTTAAGGATAGCCCTAAACCAAGATAATCTACCTTGTTGAACACCACTTTTAGGATTTTTGAAGCGTGTCGTCTTATTTAGCCGCTTGTTAGCAATCACCTTTTCTAAGACACGATAAAAGCTTGTGTTAACCACGGACCTCTCTTCAACCATCTAACCAAAATCCCATGAAAAAGGAAGAAACATTGACTATGAGGGAAACGGAAGAGCAAAAATCCTGACTCATTTCTGGGTTTTAGGCCTAATTCCTGCAATTCTATCTGTCATCATCTGTCAATCTTTCATCATCAGAAGGGTACGTGTGAAAGACAAGTTCTCTAAGCTCTCTACAGACGCAAAGGACAACCACAGTACAACATTGATGTTAGTTAATGATGTTAATGGTCGAAGGATCTCGAAAGCTTGCCACCCGTTAACATTAACGTCACTGAAGTTGGCGCCTGTTTTTGGTGTTTCATGCCAATCTGAAGCCATAGAAGAGCTCAAAACTGTGATTTTTACTGCCAGAACCAAGGAGACGACTAAAATATCTCGGTCAACCCGCCACCAACACGGCCGTGTGTCTGAATGAGATACCTGTGCCGGGCTGCAGCCCTGCAGCAGCAGCAGGTACGGACAGTCGTGAGGAGGGTGAATGGAGTACTGTGTGGTGTTGTCGTCGCTGCTCTCCGTCTCCTCCCTCTCCGACTCCTCTCCTTCCCGCTCGGCCCTCGGCCTCGGCGGACAGAGGCCCTCTGTTTTGGGCCCGTCGTTCCCCTCGGAGGGGACCGCCGCGCTGTGAATGCGATCCTGTTCCAGGCTCGTTTCCGGGCTCTCGGAGCTCTGCGCCGACATTTGATTCAGACTCTCGCTTCGATCCTTGCGACACGCGTCCCGACGTTCGCCGTCCGGTCCGGCCTCCGCGTCAGAATCCAAGAGGTCCATCTCACTCTTACTCCTCCACAGTTTGTGGCCTCGTCCCCCCGCGGTCCTCGCCATGAGGGTGGAGGTCACCCTGGAGCGGCTCTTCTGCAGCTTTCGAGCCTGGGCGTTGATGCCTAGCGGGGAGATGAATAAACAAATGAACCCATTGGGAATTCGATTGAACCCTTGCAGTAAAAACGTGTGTAAATTGAGCTGCTGTGTAAATACATTAATCCCATGAGTAATGGCATGTAGCGATGGAGCAACACCATTTTCGTTTTTTTTCTCAAATAGGTGTATGTTCGGCCATTTGTACGTCGTGTGTTGATGCCAGAGTCAACACGGAGAAGCCCCACACAGGAAACAGACCTCCAGTGGAAATAAAGACACAGCTCATGGAAATACAAAGAGTTCACCCACTCAGCAAGCGTCCACAAGCTGACACCGATAGGGAGCCATCACAAGCTGCACCATTCATAAAAAACAAAACACAAAACAGGACGCACTCGCCACAGCTGTGTCAACCACAGCCCGGGGGTCTGATAGCGAGCGCTTCAGCCTGCAAATTTACATGGAAAGTATTACTCTGCTGCTTCGGGCTTTGTAAACATCGGAGGATCAGATCATTTGCCGTGTAAAGCTTTTACAACACTTGTGTTAAAGCTGGAAAGCGTTAAAGCGAGGGTGTGTCGCCGGAAGACGCTGCGGTGTCTGCGATCTTTATTTAATCAATTAAATTAGCTGTCGTTTTTCATGGCAGTGAGAATGAACCCGAAGCCAAAATGTGAAACACAAGAAAGAAAAGTAAGAAATTGGGAGCTATTGAAATATGGTTTGGTCTGCGCGGCTTGGCGGATTTTTTACTGGAAAAGAAAACGTGCCAACAAACCACATTTCTTACTGTGGGAACTCTAAAACTGGTTTTGACTCTCACAATACTTCATTTAATGGCTCGAGCGTGTTATTCCAGAAAATGCCGACACCCTGCACGTCGGATGCGGTTTTTCTCTGTAAAATGACGATGGCGCCCTGACGGTCGGGGGACGCCGTACCGGCCGTGACGGTGTCTTTGTCTCTGGACGTCTTTTCCTCTATCGAGCTCCTCCTCTGGATTTCGAACCGCCGGGCGAGTCCTTCTCTGGGTTTCCACAGCGACTGCAGGACGAGGGGCCGCTCGTTGTCGCCCACGACGCGGAACCCCTCCGTTCTCCACCGGTGTTCTCCGGTGGAGCCGATGGTGTCGCACAGAACATAGGACTCTGCCTCCTCCTGGTCCTGTCCATACCTGCACGACATGGAGACAGCTGTTATCCATCATGATGACAGAGAAGTGTGCTTTTGGAAACTGGGTTCTTGCATCTTAAAGCACAACCGCAAAACAATGTATTTATGTAGGATTTTTAAATTCTCAATGAACTGAACCTTTTCTAATTTCCTTGGACATGTGAACGAGTATGACCTCGTTCAGAAGCAGCTATGAGAAAATGACAATTCAACACATAGTGGACTAGAAATCAGTTCACAAACAATGACCACGCTGGTAGCGATATGAGTTTGAACGGTTTGTTGCGAAAGTTATAAAAAGGAAAATGGGCCGAGGGGGACGGGATGGAGGTCGAGGGGTAAGAGGTAAGAGAAGTAGAGGGGGTAGATGGATGAGAGAGAGAGAGAGAGAGAGAGAAGGTCGGCGGGGTGAGATGGATGTAGAGACAGAGCCAAGGTGAGATAGACAGGTGTGCTGGGCTTAAGTGCTTAGTGCGCAGGAAATGGGCGACGGTCGGGGCGTGGTCATCGTTCCCGAACTAAGTTCTGTAAAACTCCATGTCAGGTAAGGAAGTTTATCGTGATTCTAAAAAAACATACAACGAAATTAAGTGGGCGACTCGTCAGTCAGTACAGCAGCGACAGTACATGTATAAAAACATTAAGACAGGACATTTCTAATTTAAAACAATTAAAAAATAAATAAGAATAAATAAAATATAAAACACAGGCATCAATGGCTTAAAAGTGTCATGTAAAGAGTATTTTACTGTCCGGTGCTAGCTGGGTGGGGTGCTGGGTGAGGGGGTGATGGAGGAAACCGCCTGTTAGTCTGGATTTTAATAAATACTATTATTCTAAAAGAGAAAAAAGCTGTAAAACGCATCCTTCCTCAATACACTGAGTCAACAGAGGCGTGGTCGGTCTGGAGTGACCAGTAGCTAACGGTTACTCATGTCACTGTGGGACTGACATTAGTGACTCTTCTCCACTCGTTGTCATGTGCTAGCGTTTAGCTTCATTTCGTAGTTGTCACTGGTCAACGCAGCATTGACATATTGCCACTAAGTATTAGCAAAAACTATTTTTCTTTTACACATCTAGCAGACATGCGCCACACAAATATTGTGTGTTACTTTTGGCTCTAGTTTGGTCTTAAAGGTCTTCCTCCTCAGCGGCTGTATACTACACCAGAGGCGTTTGTAGGATTCAAAGAAAGGGGGGCTAAGCCCCGAGGGGAGTGGTTAGATTAGGTATGTCTGCAATTCTTTTGGGAGCCCCGGATATCCATTGTTTCCGACAGTTCGCAGATCGGTTCATTCAGAAAGTGATTTATCTCTGTAGTTTTGCTTCATTCAGTCCATGATAACACAAGAGACAGAAGTTCAGTGTCATAGCAATGTGTTCTGCTCATTTGGACACTATTACTGAGATAAAGATGATCTAGTTCAGTGTCAAATATATAGTTATATGGGAAAAATATTAAGCCCCTCTAAAACAGGCCCCTACTACACTATAGTCGGGGGGGATAGCATCGATTTGAGATTGAAATACTTAAATACTTAAATATGCGGACTGATAGAAGGTTATTTCGTTGCAGTTTCCTCATCACATCCTGACCACGCAGCACAAATACCAACTTATCAAGACTCCTCATCTTGCCAGAGCGCTGAGTGTATTCCCTTCTATGACTGAGAGAGAAATGGAGTACCAACATCTGAATGTCACTGCTGCAGTGTACATTCTCAGGGAAGGGAAAGGAAAACACATTTTCTCTTTCCTCTGAATACCACTCGTGTTAATCATTCCATTATGTTTTTTGGGCTGAAACGTAAGCAAAGGCTGACAGACGTTCGCTCTCCGGAGAGGCCACCTTAAGAAACCGGTTGTCTCTCACACAGCCGTTTGTTCTAGGCATTTTTTCAGGACTACTAAATAAACCATTTGGCACACACACACACACACACACCCACACGCTGTGTGCACTGTATTACAATTACAACAAACAGAACAACGGGTCAAGGTCAGCCTTCATCTACTAATCACAACCGCATGAACATGTCCTCCTTTCATCAGCCGCCAACGCTCTGCGTGTTGAGCGCTCCGACTGCTTCTAATAGACAAATGATGGAGTGCAAAGCTATAGTGCAGCAGAGGAAACGCATGGCTGGACTTACTATGACTCACACAAGGACCCCCGTACGAAAGCAGACACATATGGCATACACACACACACACAGACACACACACACACACACACGCACACACACACACACACACATGGCCTTACCGTTCGAGGGCCTCCTTGACGAGCTCTTTCGCACTGGAGTGCGTGGTGGCCAGGACGCTCTTATAGTGAGCTCCCTCGCAAATCTCGTTTCCAAAGATCTTCAGGATCCCCGGGGCAGTGATCTGATTGGACAGCTCGGACGGGTCGTCCTCTCTCAAGGCGTCCGCAGGAATCACTGCCAACGAGACGCTCCTTCGATTTAGCATATATCATATAGTACCATCATAACGCACTACTAAGTAAATTTAAGTCTAAAGACAAAGAAAGGTAGTGATAGTGACTATCACCTGTCTCTATTAAAAACCTCCCTCAACAATTTAGGATGGCACTTTTTATAAAGTTGGGATACTCACAAGTATTAGTCAAAATCAAAGCGTTAAAGGTTTTTCGTTTTTTTCGAGAAAGGTTCCAGCTCCAAACAATGCTGGATCCCATGTTTCCCATAATGTAGTTGATTGCATCTTTTTATTAATAATGGAGGCTGTTTGTTATGAACTTGTAGTCTCTACACCCTGGAGCCGAAATAACCCTGATGACATCATCGGGGTCTCTTGTAAAAAGCTTGTCCAGAGCCTCAGAAGACATTACACAGCTGTGACTTGTAAGCCGGTGCCCTTTATCTCTAGAATACTATCTCTAGAATATAAATATATAATCACGACAACGGTTGTGTGAAAAGTGTGAAGCCGAGGTGACGTACCGCTCCCCTTCCTGGCTGGTACGGACAGCGAGGCCCTGAATCCCGCCGTCAGCGCCATGGAGCCCGAGGGGGAGGTGGGGCCGCGGAGGAAGACCCCCGAGAGGCGGTTAGTCTGGCGGCGGATGCGGCTCCTGCTGGGCTGTCTTACGGCCTCCGTTGACCTGCTGGTGGACGAACTGCCAGTGGACGAAGTGGATCTGATGAAAAGAGGACAGTGGTGGGTCCCTGAACCCCTCACAGCTGAAGGGTGCTGTACCTCTCTGGCTTCAACTGAGACAGGGTCCCTGTAGGGTGCTGCAGTCCTAAGACCGCATCATTTAAATGTGCTGCTATTTTTTTAATGGGCTTTGAAGGTTAGATGCCTGAATTAAAGTGTGTGGTTAATACAAGCTTGAGAGATTTTCATGTTTTGTCCAACGATATATGAAATTTCGAAGGTTCTGCACCCCTTAAAAAACACAAATGCTAACAAGCGGCTAAACATGCATTCAGCTCCGCGTGGCGGGAAGTCTCGATGACCACGCTGTGGTGCGTTCATAGCCACACAAGTTAGTGCTTCAACAACCACGATCATCAGTTGAGTTCATTTTTTAATCTTGCCGAACCAAACTTCCACGTTTGTTTGCCAAAGAGTTTGTTTTTCCGCAGGAAAATCCCAAATCCAATGGAAAAAATCTCATTGGCTTTTTGTGATGCATCTCGGGGTTGGCCTGCAGATATGTGTCATCGCCCGCAGAGTTCCACACATCGTGTGAGCAGAGGGAAAGGGGAATTAAATAGTTGGGTTTTTGAGAGAAATGAAAGAAAGATAATGAGAAAGAGGGTAAAACGGAGGATAGGAAAACAGAATTCTGATCTGCAATTGATGCAACAGCAAAGTGATGGATAAGAGAACATATGACGTTGGCATGAAGAACACACTTAGTCGAAGTAGAAGGGAAAGAAAAGAAGCCTTGCATGCCTCCCTCTCAGCGCGTTGATGACATAATGAAGCGGCGTTTTACTTGGACCCATGAGCTCTTATAAGCTTCTTATCGCCGCGGGTCAAAGGTTCTCTGTATACTTATTTCACCCTTTGGTTATGAAAGGTTTCCGGTTCCTGACCCGCTCGGTGCAGGACGGCTGGCGGCACAGTGATGGAACGAGGCGGCTCGGGAATGTCGGTGGTTCAGTGATGGCGAAATATAAAACCTCTTTGAGGTCGATGATGAGTGCTTCATTTGATCCGAAACACACTAAAACTTTCACTTTTGTCTTTCAGGTCAAGACTCCGAAGACTGCAGGTTATATTCTCTTGGCTCTTTAACAACAAGGAATGTTGTCTTTATTTTTTCACTTTGTCTCAATGCTTTAATGTCTTATGCAAAAAACTATTTTGAATGTTTTTTGTTTGCAGAAATGTGCAGCACAATAAATGTGCCTTGCTTTACTTGTGTTGCTATAGTTGTGCAGGCTCGGTGAAAAGATCAGTGATCGAAAAATAGGGGATTTTTAATGTGATTTTTAAAAGTTTAGTTTCTTTTTGTTGTTGTTACTTTTACCTTTCATCTTTATTCCATCAACCCATTTTACAGTCCACCCTTTAACCAATTAAATAACTTCTCCTTTAAAGGGAACACATATGTCTTGATACACAAAAGAAAATAGTAACACATAAGATACGACTTTTAACATCATGATCTCTCACAATTAATACACAGAGTAAAAGTCCCCCTCGTGCATACTCACTGTAGGGATCCATCACTTGTCTTCTTCCCCAGCTTGACAAACCGTCTCTTTGGTGACGCTGCGGGTAAACCCGGTGCTCTCGGCGGGAGAGAACGCACCTCTTCCGAGGACAACTCCGTTTGATTCATTCCCGTCTGACGGACTCGGGACCTACTGCTCGACTCGAACACCTCCAGATCCAGATAACTCAACGCGCGAGGACAAACGGGTTACCATCACCGCGTCCTGTCGGACTGTGGTGCGCGCGGGTCGCTCCGCGTCATTCCAGGGGGTGTTTTCCTCCAGGACGCGCGTCACAACCGCTCCATTTTACGCACAGGCGCCGCAGATGTTTCAGCCCCATCCAGCTGCTGCAACTGCTGTTGTGGTGCAACGGCGGCTTGTTGGTCCCGAGGGTGTGGCTTCACTTCACAATGTGACGGGGAGAGCGGGTTCAAATCGGCACACTAAATATAATACACTATATTATAGTTAGAAATAGAATATTATTAATAAGTATTAGTATTCACTTTGCGCGCCGATGGAGGAGGCCGTTTGGGTTCAATCCCCATGTCCAGATGTGCGTCTGCGCGCACACAGCATGCAAACAACTCAAAATATAATCCTTACAGGAGAATGCGCTTCAGGCTGTTTTTCTCTCTCTACATTCTAAAGCTAATTATCTAATATTTAGTGAGTACAACTCTTGGATTCGTGGAGTTGAGCTCAAAGCAGCATGACGCGTCCTCCTCTCAGCGAACCGAGTGAACCAAAAGACCAACATGCGTTCATGACTCCATCTTCTGGCTGCACGCAGATCTGAATTTATAGCATACAGTAACAAGCTTAATATGTTACTATAAGACTAATTTATGTTGCCACATGTCTTACCACAGCGTGAGTTTCAATAGTTTTTTTTAATGGCTTATATATAGCTCCTGGCCATATTACTTCCACAACAACAAGATAATGCACGTGCACACTTGCCAAGCTACTTCCATAACGAAGCATTTTTTATTGTTCAAGTCAAGTCTCAAATACATGTAATAAAACACCTTTCTTATCAATCTGAATTACAAGTCTCTGAATGTGATTCCCAGCCGGAGCTTTCTATTTTATTTGTCAGGTTTCTTTAACCACAAAAGAAAACTCAGCCTTGCAAAGTTAAGAGTAATAATTTTTTGTAAATAAGATAATGAAGTTATTTCTATACTTCATTTAATAATTATATATATATATATATATATATATATATATATATATATATATATATATATATAACATGAATAGAAATAACTACAGTAAAACCTGTACTGCTTAAATCATTTCATCATAAATTATTTCCTACAGGATTAGCAGGTTCTTGCAAGTAATGTGATTCAATTCAATTCAATTCAGTTTATTTGTATAGCCAATTTTTACAAATTACACATTTGTCTTACAATCTGTACACATAGACATCCCTGTCCCAAAACCTTACATCGGATCAGGAAAAACTCCCAAATAACCCTTCAGGGGGGGAAAAGGGAAGAAACCTTCAAGAGAGCAACAGAGGAGGATCCCTCTCCATGATGGACAGTTGTGATAGATGTAATGTGTACAAAAGGAATCATTATACACAAATTAAAACACAGTAACAACACAGTCAATGAATACGACAGAGTGTAATAATAGTTGGTAGTAGGCATGGACCACGATCCAGACCGCAGGTAGATGGAGGTAGAGAGGAGTGGGCGGAGTCTCAACAGGGCCATGGCTGGTAGTAGGCATATTCCACGATCCAGACCTCAATGATCCATCAGGCAGATCGGATCTATGACAAAGTCAAAAGGACTCCGCGGAGGAAGCAGAGTTAGTAATGAGCAATAGAGAGATTCAAATGTATCCATAAGGAGAGACAAGAGAGAGGTACTCAGTGTATCCTAAACGTCCCCCAGCAGCTATAAGCCTATAGCAGCATATCAAGGGGCTGGACCAGGTGAACCTGATTCAGCCCTATAAGCTCTGTCAAAGAGGAAAGTCTTAAGTCTACTCTTGAATGACTGTTCAGGCTTGGAAGTCTCCATGCCTGAACTGAGCTGGTGGTCAGGGATGACCCTGATGGCTGCTGAAGACTTGTGTTTTCACTCGATTTCGCTATTCTTTACCATAATTACCCTTAGTTTACACATTACCTGCATGACCCCTCTCACCCTGACCATCAAGTCCCTCCCCTCTGGCGGCTGTCCATCAGGACCAAGACCTCACACCAGACAGCTTCTTCCCGTCGGCAGTTGGGCTCATGAGAAGAGCCTGGGTCCCCGACTGACCCTCATGAACAGAGCTATAGTCTGCATATGGGGCACCATGGACTGATCCTTTGGGATCACATCACTTGCACTCTGTTTTAAATACACAAGGCCAAACCAAGGGATTGGCATCAAAACACTCCTCATCTCTTTCTGTATCTTCTTACACACCCCTACATATTGAACAGGTCTGGGCCAAAGACCTCGACCACATGACAGAGAATATCCCGCTGGACTGGGATTATATTTGGAAAGGTATAACTGAAACCTCTAAAAAACCCAACCATCAGCAGATTCACCGAAACTTTTTGACATCGAACCTATTACACCCATGAAAAGTTATTTAATGAAAGATAATCCCTTCACCAATATGTGTGAGGACTTGTGGTCTCTTTCATGCACATGTTTTAGTTCTGTAAAGACATAACTCTTTTCTGAAAAATGACTTCTTTCCTTTTGAAAACGATCTTTGTATTTCCATGCTCTCCTGCTGTGCTGCGTCTGAATGATTTTTTCCACACTGGAATTATCACAAACCGCAAAAACACATTTTCATAACCGGCCTGACAGCCGCAAAACAAATGCTGTATGCGTTAAGTCCCCTGCATACTTTCATGAAACCCCAATAGTTATCTAGCTGTCTTTTATGTGTAAACATGGAACCTAGACAGAATATACATGGTGCTAAAGAAGAACAATCTTATCCTTGGCTTTAAACCAAATCCAACAATATATGTAACTGTATCAAATATAATACATTCCTTTGTAGAATATCTGGAGATGTTTGAGGGGGGAGGAGGGTATCGCTAATAATGGGAGGGGGGTAATCCATTAAAGGATGTGCACACTATACATAGATGCAAAGGCACTAACATACAAACTAAAGTAGATATAAGATATATTAATATTAAATATATAGATTAATGAGGGTAGACATGCCATATCCATATTGATATATATAAGCACATACATATCTTCTCTCATTTAAATATAAATGGGGGGTGGGGGGGGATAGTAATCCGTAATATGTATGTATGTTTAAATGAAAGAATATATGTATGTGTTTATATATATATATATAAAAAAATATATATATATATATATATTTATATCAATGTGTGTATACTTATATGCCATGTTTACCTTTATATGTATATGTTTTATATTTCTATATTCTATTTACTTTCTTTGTTGTGATTTTGTGCCTGTGTAGTGCACACATCCTTTCTTGTTACTATGCACATCAAGAAAATGAAATAAATAAAAAATGTGATCACAAAAATAAGGAATGACCTTGATGACATTATCACGGGTCACCACACCACAGAAGACCCGACACAGCGTCTCTCACTGGCCGAGTGGTGAGTCAGGTATAAAGTACAACATTGTTGTATTGCTCCTTTAAGTTCAAGTTTGCCCATAGGACTTTTGTTTTCAGTAAAGTATTCCTACTCTACTCTACTTAAGTAAAGCGTGCAGGTCCTCATCGTGTCATATGTGTACAGACTGTAAAACCCTCTGAGGCACATTTATAATGTGAGATTCAATGAATCTGATGTTAACACTCCATCTAATGTTGATGCTACTGCTACTGCTGCTGTTACTACTACTACTATTACTACTGCTACTACTACTGCTACTGCTACTACTACTGCTACTACTACTGCTACTGCTACTGCTGCTGCTGCTGCTGCTGCTACTACTGCTACTACTACTACTACTGCTACTGCTACTGCTACTGCTACTGCTACTGCTACTACTCCTACTGCCACTGCTGCTACTGCTACTGTTACTGCTACTGCGACTGTTACTGCTACTGGTACTGCTCCTACTCCTACTGCTGCTACTGCTACTGCTACTGCTACTGTTGCTCTGCCTGGTGAGCTGATGAGTTCACAAAGTCAACAATCAACACGGTGCTGATGCTGAAGAGTACGTGTGCCACCAGTTGACCACTAGATGGTGAGCTCAGCCCTGCAAACAGCTGAAACACCTGGTGGACTTGTCATGGTTCACAGGAGGCCTGGTCGTGGTTTACAGGAAAAGAAAAAACACATTTAGTTTGATACAATTTGTCATATCTTTCAAAGGCTTACCAGAGCTGTGCTGACTTGGAAATGTCAAACTTTGGGTCACCTGTACAATTACAAACATCAGCCAGGGAAATTCCTCTTGGCATGCATGGAGAGATACAAAAAAGAAAGAAGGCTTACAGGTCCTGGGCCTTTCTTGCATAACCTGACACGGCTAATACCCGAGGACCTGAGACAGCTCCCACAGGGGTCAGTACAATTCGGACCTTCTTCTATGCTTTTGACTTGAATTGGTTTGCATTCAGAACTGGCCATATGGTCTATTACACTTTTATCTGATGTTCATTTCTGCAAAAACTGATAAATTGCATAAGCTCGAAAGATTACCGAGAACTCTTCTATCTCAAGGCGGGTGTGACCTTGTGGTTCGCAATCCAGCACACACTGAACCAGAAGGACTCGGCAGAGCTCTCAGTATGTCTTCTGTCAAATGGGTTTTAGGAAATGTCAAATTGCATTTTTAATTAAACACGTTTTTGTGACTTGGAAAACAAATCAGGTTTCTCTGCCTCCTGATGGAGTTTCTATCTCAGATGGCGGCACAGGTTCTGGTCCAGGTTCAACTGGTCTCTAGCCTGAATTCACCCTCACTGCTCAGTGATCGATTCCCTGTGGAGACGTTGGCCCTCACGAATGGAGACATGCAACTTCTGTTTACTTGAAACCACATGCAGCGAGTATTTGCAAGATGCTTTCAGGAGCCACAGTTGTGTTTTTACTGATAACACTTTTCTTTCCGGTTTGGCTGTGGGTGTAATTCCTTGGACGTCTATAAATGTTGTATATGTTTTAGCGTTGTTATAATAATGCATAAGCATACAGGTTGTAATGGATATTATTGACACCTTCTTGCAGTTACAAGTGTTCTGTACTCATTCATGCAAAGGCAGTTAGGCCCAACAGATCAGTCTTAGATACTGTGTTTCCCGACGCAGCTTCCTGTCAGACATGAAGTATGCGATCCATCCCTCCTGGAGCAGAGTCAGATTGAGTTTGCTGCAGAGCTGAAGAACCAGGATCCTGCGCAGAGGCGTCCAGGCGCTATGTGAGACGAACACACTGCCAGAGGGTCAAGGAGTGGTGAGGGCGGTTCTGCCTAAAGTCCTGTTGCTCTGGTTTGTTCAGGGACAAGTCGGCATTGGATAACCCCTCATTTCTTTCAGAAAACCCAGAAAAAGTTGACGTCTTATAGCGATATCTATTTGTTTAGTTTGTTGTACCACACCTGCAGCGTCTTGTAATTGTAGGCCATTTTACCATGGATATATCCTTTACTTTCTCCAAATATTTTTTTTCTCTGTCTATCGCCACTTCAGTGGCACTTATAATAACACTTCTAGTTTCATTCCTGTCTATATTCTGAAGGATTTCACTGAGGACTTTGTTAATACATATAATACACTGATGTAAACACCATTGTATTCCTAGAACATGGCATGTTTTAAATGGCTGTTGACAGTATTTGTTCGGATTTATGAAGAGATACAATATCCTATATTCCCTCTGCAACCTATTACATGAAATTAACCTCTAGCTTGATTAAATCTTCAGGTTTCAGTTCTGGAGACTGGAGACTGTCAGTGGTCAGCAGGTCCATCTTTCAATCAGCGGGTTGACGGTTCAATCCCCGCCCTAGTTGATGTGTCCTTGGGCAATACACTTCACCCTGAACTGCTCACCGTAGCTTTGTCTGCAGAGTATGATTGTAAGTCTTTTTGGATAAAAGCGTCAGCTAAATGAAATGTAATCTAATGGAGACGCATGCTAATTGAGATACAGAATTTGCTTGTACATAGAATAAAAAACACAAAAAAGCGTCATTTTAAAAAACAAATTTCTTAATATAAGTAATCAAGTGGGGAAGTTTCATTGAATTTACGGAATTTAAATAGATTAAATAAATGTGAGGTATTCAGCGGCGATGACAGACAGACAGACAGGATGGGTGGGGAGCAGGAGAGCGCGCGAGGGGGGCGTGGCCTATCTCCCTGACACTCTGCCCCGCCATCGCCACAACCTCCCATTCAACTAACCCTTTGCTCCGAGACGACTTTTCTTTTCCGCCGCGGAAGGTCGGCTGTCCCCGGGAACCAGAAGCGCCTCCGCCACACGAAGCCACCCGGTCCGTGTGTGGCACGTGACAAGTCAGCGAGCGGCTTTCTCTTTTTCTTTTGGGTTTCTTTACGAGAGGAAAACAGGGGGAAGCTGTTCGGCGAGAGAGAGAGGGAGAGAAAAGAGCTCGAGCGGCAGCTGGGGCTCGTGTCGGTCGGTCGGTCTCCCGCCCTACAGAGAGATGGAGCGGCTGTGCGGACCGGAGCTCCCGTTCTGGGTGAGTACATTACACTCGTCGTCCTCTCTCGTGGGTTTTCCTGCGCTGAGTGTGTTACAAGATACCGTAACTCCATTGGCCGTGTGTGTGTGTGTGTGTGTGTGTGTGTGTGTGTGTGTGTGTGTGTGTGTGTGTGTGTGTGTGTGTGTGTGTGTGTGTGTGTGTGTGTGTGTGTGTGTGTGTGCGCGCGTGTGTGTATACCTGGCATGGTTATGCCTTTCTTTTCTTTTCCGGTTAGCCGTGTAGAAGTACACTAACGGTCGGAGGACCGACTGACACACGGTGTAGCGTTAGCTAACTAAATATGTTTCCGTGGTATTTATTTAGTGAACACCGACGCGATAGGTCCGTGAACTTTTATCTCAGTCAGTATCCACTAGCCGCTTCCATCTAGGAATAATACTCTGATAGCAGATAACAACAAGATGTAGGAAGTCTATCAAAGACACACGGAGGTCTCATTGGGAATGTTCCTGTACAGGTGATGTCCATCACAAAGTTTGTACTCCTACCATTACAGATGACCTTACCAAAAAAGAGATGAATATAACTATTACTCACCACACTGTCAATAAGTATTATAAGAGATGAGAAATACCGTAGGGTATTTGGATAAGGAAGTACCACACATAGGTTTAATTCTATTATTTTTATTTGATATAGCCTAATAGCACAATGGCAAATGTGTCTCAAAAAGCTTTACAATCTATACACATCCACATCCCTGACCCTTGACCTCACATCCATCAGGAACAAAACTGGACCTGGAGGATGATGCTCTTTTCAGGGTAACTGAGTGTCTTTAACATAAGAACTGAGTGTCTTTAACACAAATAAATAAATATAAATAAATAATGTGGGTTTATTCCTGTAACTGTTTCAATTGCGTACTCCCCACAGCCACTCAGCCTCCCACTAGTTCACATCAACATCTGATGCAGTTCTGCCTCGAGACGTCAACAAGGAGTCTTTGAATTTTAAGCTTGTGCCAGTGATTTTATGGGGAAGTCTGTTTATAGACGGGTTGATGTGGTAAATCAGTGTTTCCTCTCTCTGGGTTTGTTTGTGTGTAGAAAAATGTGTGCCGCTTGAGTCTGTCTCTTATTGTTTGCGCTGCCGGTGTACAAATTCTTTGTCCGCGCAATGAAAGAACCGGTATAAGTGTAACTTTAAAACGTAACATTAGACACAAACACGTGGTCTGATGCATCAATGAAAAAAGACAAAAGACAAGCCCACACCCTCCGTCAACAGATATCCGTTCTGGTTAGCAGGCTGTGCCACATCCCTGAAGCTGCTCACAGCAAATATGTGGCGTTTACTTGCTTTGTGACATTGGTTTAAAAAGGAGGTTAGGTCTCTGGGCTTATCAGTATAACGACACAAACCGCTGTGAGGGGCCACTACGTCACTCTTTTCTCGACTCAAATCTCATCAAACCGCCTCGCGCTGCTGTGTCCATGACGAAGCCAAACAAATAAAACAGAGTTGTCATTAGGCTGACTATACAAAAACGAAAACGGTGAATTTGTGTCAAAAAGGGGTGAACAATGAGTGTGGACCTGATTTTTCCTCCGATGTGTATATAACACCGAGGGCCGGCCTAGTTGAGATCATCTGAATGAATGAATGAAATATACTTTATTAATCCCCAAGGGGAAATTTGGTGACAACAGAAGCAGCCCGATAAAACTAAACACAATAAAATATAAGTATAAGAAAGAAAGAAAGAAAGTGAGAGTGCATAAAGTAAAGTGTGCAAAGTGAAATACAAAATAACATAAAATAAAATATATATGTATATATACACAGCATATACACAACATATATGTAAATGTGAATATAAATAAAGCACTGTAAAATTAAATAATATATATATATCTGGATAGTATGCAGAGTGTCTGAGGTTATCTAGACTAGTTGCTCCTGGTCACTTCCACTTCAAACAAACTGGAGGCAGTTGTCATCCCGTAACACTCAAAAATGCATGTTTGGTGCAAGTCGGCTTAAAAATCAAGGCTTCAGACCTTTTGCAATCTCATTGTTTGCTAAATATGTTAGATAAAACGACACCTTTTTATCTCCTCTTGATACAGACTCGAGCTCAAAGTCAGCGCTCCAATCGCTCGCCGCTTTGGAGGGAAGATTTGTGAACAAGCTTTGAAGCGATAGCCTTGACACGATCTTCACAAGAAAGGGGGCTTTGAAAGTCCTGCGTATCGGCCAACACGGTGGTCACTTTCATGTGCCGCATTCAAAAGATCTCTTAAAGATCCCAAAAGCATACAGAAGTTGAGACCAAGAACATCATTGCATTGTGCTTGTGTGTCACTAATATGGGGAAGTTTCTCACTTGAGGACTGTGTGAAGATAACAGCCTGCAGTGTGTTAAATATGATGTGGTTGTGTCAGTTTGTCATTTCTTTTTTTTTTCTGTTGCACATATAAATGAAAACAATGAATTCCTGTGCAACAAAATAAAAATATGTTCCAATTGAATTTTAAATCCTATTTAATAGGCTACCAGATTATGACTGCAACCAATATTGCTAAATCTGATTATGTTCAGGATGAATCCATTCATTGTTTGTTTTCTAAAACCCCCAAATGTGAGTTTACAGCGGTTGTGTTGCATTTAACGAACGTGCGTATTATTATTTTTTGTTGCCATTGTTTCACGTGAAAAGGCGCAGAGATTGTGTGTGTGCTCATTAGAGCCACAACAGTAGACCGTTTCAGGGATGGCATGCAAATAATGGAGCGTGTCACAGCTGGATTCTGTGGTGTGGCTGCATGGTGTGGCTGCATGTTGCGTGAGCTGTCCATGCCCGATATAGGGATTTTGAAAGTTAATTCTTGACGTTAAACAAACTCGGTCCAAAGCCCAATAATAACTGTTCACTGCTAGACATTTCGAGGCAGCCTATAGTCCTTCTCCGCTTCTTTCTACAATCTAAATCTACAGTCGTCAATTATAAAATGGAAAAACTAACGATAACTAACGGCAGCAATATCAACTGCCAGACTCCATTGAGAGCATCAAACTGTTTTTTTACCTCTAAAGAACACAGAGGTTGCCGGGTCTACCGCTGCTTCGATTCGTCTGTTTTGTTTGCGTTATTATTGTGTGACTTTGGTGACTTATTCATCAAGGTCACACAATAAAGCCACTCAAGACTCGAGGCAGCACTAAAGCAACACACTCGCCTACTCTGCGAGTTGAAATGACTAGTTGGTTTAAATATGTTTTGCTGAAGACAAAAAAGACAAAGATAAACATTTGACATCCACAGTTCTATAACAATTGGGCAAACGTAATAAATAGGACGTATGACGTAATAAATAAGACGTACTACGTAATAAATAGGACAGAATAAATAGGACGCATGACATAAATAGAACAAAATAAAAATTAAGGAATAAATATGACGTACTACGTAATAAATAGGACAGAATAAATAGGACGCATGACATAAATAGAACAAAATAAAAATTAAGGAATAAATATGACGTAATAAATAGGATGTAATAAATGGGACATAATGAATAGAACATAATAAAAAGGCCGTACAACGTAATACATAGGACAGAATAAATAGGACGTATGATGTAATAAATAGGACGGAATAAATCGGAAGTTTTGGGCCGTCTGAGCCAGACGGACGTATCCGTTCATTTTCCAAAATAAAACATCTTTGTGACCTCGATAATGAATGAATATTTTTGTAACTAATTATTTCTGTGCAGCCCGATACCAAGGGACCCACGTACAGTTGACCCCAAACCCATTCATCAGCAGCAGCAGTTCATTCGACAATCCAGTCCTGCGGCGGCGGCTCGGGTTGCCGTCCTGAGAGCTATGAGGCGTTGCATAAGTCTGGACGGATTTTCAGGTTTTGCTGCTGTCGGCTGAAGCTGAATGGAAATTGAGAAAGAGGAAAGTTGTGTTTGAAGAAGTCTGAGTCACATTGAAAAGGGGGGAGGGGAGTGGGCCTTTGGTGGGAAAGTGCAACGCTTCCTAGTGGTTGGAGTGCATACGTTGAGGTTTCTCCGCACTGAATGAACTATCTGACTGCAGGGGAAGTAATACTGGTATTGGTAAAGACTCCAGAATGTAATCAGGCCTTTTCCTATTTACGTTTGACTTATCTCCTCTCTGATATGATATTATTGGTCCATCCATTCGTTAATCATAAATGTTAATGTCATCTTAAACATTACGTTTCTATGTAAAACCCTGAGCAGCTAGCATTAGCACTTATATGCAATGCAAGCTACTGATGGTATATTTCATTTATACGCATGCTGCTTTGGCTTTTTAATGATTGTAACAGTTTTTCCCTACAACAATATGACTTTAATCCTTGGAGTGCCGTTAGTGTTGTCTCCATGGTAGCTGTGTCTGGTAGGGACTTAGCCAATCCTCAGTTGCCCCCCTCCCCCCTCTCATCGTTAGATTTTATAAGCTGTATAACAAATTATTCATTAAATTATAGTGTGTTAAACTACAAAATACAGCTGCTGGATGTTATCCGCTAAACTTTCATCAATGAGTCTCAACGCTCTGCCAAATACATTTTCTTAGGGAGTTAAATGGCAAATTAAATTGAAAAAATAAAGAAATCTAGCTTCACTTAATTGACTGTAACTGTATTATTAGCTATAATAATTATTGTTCAAGTTGTCCTCATAACTTTTAAATCTACCACTGAGTTATAACACACATGTAGGGTGTGGAACTTCATGAAGAAAGAGGGGAATGGGGATTCACAGCTCATTCATGCCTCAGTTCTGGGCAGGTTATTTGGGCTACTTTTAAGAAAATCATTTACATGTTGTCCAGAAAGTTACGTTATAATACACTAAAGAGGTATGAGGTATGATTGAGGTTGACAATGTTTCATTTAATTCCATCTTTTTATTTCAATCAAACATTTCCCATGCTTGCAGTGGTCGTAGTCTAGGCTGGAGGCAGCCGGCTCGTTCCCCATAGCTGCATGTCGAAGTGTCCTTGAGCGAGACGCTGAACCCTCAGTTGCTCCCTAATCACTAAGGATGGGTCAAATCCAGAGAGGATTCCCCCCACTGTGGGATCCATAAAGGATACATTATGATTATTATGAATGGACCACTTGGCGAATTCTAGCGAGAATAGTTTTTATATATAGCTTATAAAAACCCTGGCAATCATGGACCTCCCCCCTCCAGCTGCTCCAACTCAATGCTGCTATAAAAAGAAAGGTGCTAAGGTATGTGAACTACATAAAGGCAAAGTGTTAATCTGCTTTTTCAAAAACATAGCTTTAGATTTGAAGAATAAGGCCTCTGGAACAAACTCTGGTTCATGTCATCCATTTCCGACTGCAGGCTAATCTGTGTTTTATTATCCTTCTCGTCTGAGTCCCTTCCTGTGTGTTCTGCAACAGTGTTTTTACTTTTCATGTCCAAGTAAGACATTAAATTCCCTCCATAGCAGGAAGCAATGCCTATTCAATAATCTGCATTCAAGGAATCCGGTGGTATACTTTATATTATATCAAACACGTGAACAGCATCGCAGATGTTTTCTATGTTGGCGAACGGCAGGGATTTCCGCGGGAATTTATTTCCCACCCCACACCACCTGCACTACTCACTGGAGGTGTGCTGGTTGACTGTAACTGACTTTGATTGCTCTGCAGACGCAGGTACGCGTTAACTGGCCCTTTGCCCCTCGAACACAGACCGGCCAATCAGAACAGGGCACGACATCATCCAGAAGTGCTTCGCTTTAAAATCCTGTTTCCACAAAAAGATGAGTTTTATTTCGAGAGTGCAGTTAGTGACAGTACGGGCTCCATGGTAACAGTCAGGGACCTCGCGAAGGGTCGGCCCCAATGCCACATACCTTGTTGGACGTTATCTCCTCTGGGTCTGTTAACCAAGGTTAACAAATATTCCATGGGATTAAAATATTCCACCAGATTCACAAAATGATACTCGCAGTAATTCAAAAAATGTAATACCCTTTTCCCCACTAAGTACGCGGCATCATAAAAACAACACTGGTCTAAAATAAATATTTATATCAACATATTAGGATTATCTTTTTAGCTGTGATCGATATCACTGTAAATATGAGTCTACTTAGGCTGCAAATAACGGCTATTTTGTTTCAGCATTTTATAATAAAACAAACAAGCCTTAATTTTCTTCCTGTACGATGCTTCTACTTTTATTTATTTACTATTTACCTAAATTATGTCACAATGGTGCCTCACATCGTGAAAAAAAAAGTTATTTAAAAAAAACAATTCTCTCATTTTTGTAAAATGTATATCTCACTTATTTACTTTGGCATCTATTGTCTTTACACGTACATTTGCCCTCTTGTTCTTCAATCTTTTGGGTGTGTGCTCCATAAATGATGTGTATTACTATATTTGATTGGGTATTGCTCAAGGATGTTTCTGTTGTGAAGAACTGATTGACTTAACGCAGCTCTGACTAATAGCATGACATATCCCCAAAGCTCCACAGCGTTACGTTATTATGTCTCGCCAGCGTCTCCCCAGCTTAAATGTCCTGTTCATCTCAATCTGGCGTCTGGCTGGTTTGCGTCCGGGTGAATGCACGACTGCAGGTTAATTAAAAAAGGCAAGACAGAGAAACCTTCCATTTAGTTCTCCCTCCCGCCTGTGATGGAGCCAGGCTCATTAGCTGTACAGTAGCTTCATCAGGGGCCGGATGATGCACGTATACTTAATCCATCACCAAACCGAGAGGAAACCGACGCAGGAGATTCTGCCTGTTGTGTTTGAATGTTGTTAGCTGGGGGGAAAAAAGGCAACGGAATTCTAGCATCACCTTTAAAGCACACAAAGGATTATACAAAAAGATATTTGGTTGTTTTTTAATCTCTTCTGTCATACTCATTACCTCCGCATTGAAAATGCGGAAGATTATGTTTTGATCGCCGTGTATTTATTTATTTGTATGCGTGTTACTCGCATAACTCAAGAAGTATTAAACCAAATCGCATGAAATTTGGTGGGATGATTGGTTATTATCCGGGGACCATTTGATTAGCGATCGATCGGGTCAACGGTCAAGGTCATGAAAAGGTCAACATCTTCTTTTTACCATAGCGCGGTCAATTTCTATCCAATTGGCATGCAACTAATGCCAACATGTTCACAATTCAACGCCCAATCTTGTGATATGTGAAGGTATGAGCTCTACCGAGTGCCCATTCTAGTTGAATGGGTTCAAGTACTGTAACTCTGTAATGATTCCTTCTGATCACGTGACATCTATTGTTCTGTCCATCCTGGAGAAGATCCTCCTCTGTTGCTCTCCTGAAGGGTTCTCACTTTTTTTTTTTTTTTACTGTGAAAGTTT
Organism: Liparis tanakae; assembly: GCA_036178185.1. Taxonomy (NCBI): domain Eukaryota; kingdom Metazoa; phylum Chordata; class Actinopteri; order Perciformes; family Liparidae; genus Liparis; species Liparis tanakae. The sequence goes on from CM070105.1 coordinate 7,750,484, forward strand.
TTTTTCTATTTCTTTTGGAGTTTCTCCTGATCCGATGTGAGGTCAAAGGTCAGGGATGTTATATGTGTACAGATTATAAAGCCCTCTGAGGATGATTTGTGATATTAGGCTATATCAAATAAACTGAACTGAATTGAATTGAATCCATACACGAACAACCGGGCTAACTGTCTCCAGTTTGTATTCTAAGCTAAGCTCACTGACTGCTCAGTGGTTAGCGCAGCTTTACCGTTTAGATCTGAGATTTGTCGACTTTCTCCTCCAACTCGCAGTTAGAAAGCATATATCTTCCAAAATCAAGTCCTGTTTTTGATGCTCAAACTGTGAAACTCCTCACCTGAAGGCGTTGCATTAGAAAGCGCAGTCCGTCAAAGTCTTGCTGTGTTTAATTGTTTGTAACAAGTATTCGTATGTCGAGTATTTTTTGGTTCGGAGGGTTTCGAGTCTCGCTGTCGGACCGCTTCCTGCTAATGTAAACTTCCTGCTTCTTCACATTAAAAGCTTTCCATCCCACGGCCTCAGGAATGCTTTTACTGTGAAGCGGGTACGGCAATTATTCATTGTAGATAGTCACTTCACGCCTCACGGGCGCCTTTAAATCGAGAGCCGGGAATTTATCGGAATTGAGCGTCTGACTTTAAAGTTCAGGTCAAAGTGGCGCCCGGTGCTGCATCGCTGCCGGACAGTTTCTGAGAAATATAAGCCTTGTTTATTAAAAATGTGTTTTCAATTGTGCAAGTTTGGCATATTTATTTTAGAGCAAAACTCTATTGTCTTACGCACACCGACATCTTCCATCTTCCAGACGGATGCAGATCCACTACGTCTATAGTGACATTGTAGAATCTGTTTATTGCAATGCCTTTACATTTGACATTGTTTGTAGCCTATTTCATCAATATTACAGGAATTTGTTCAGTACTTGTACGTTATCGGCTAGATTATAATTTGTTTATGTAAGTGAGTACAAAACAATTGCAGACAAGTACATGAACACAACAAAGGGACACAGAAAATCCCTTTAAACATAGAGTACATGTGTACAACCCCCACTGACCGGAAATCCAGGGGCATTTAAACATAAATTGTGGACTCTTTTTGAAACTTACAAAATAACATTTAACCTTTGTTAAATTAAACATTTGTTCAAAAATAATAATATTCTATTTTATTCTTATTTCTTTTTGGTTATTATTATAACATTTTGTATACAACTATTAACAATTATAACTTATGTCTTTGTTTTTTACTAGGAGATTTACTACCTAGTACAGGCAATACGTCAAAATAAAGAATATAAATAAAACGCTATTAAATCATCAAAATTATGCGGGCATTTTTTGCCTCTCCTAGTGATATCAGAGGCAAAATCATATTTCTTAGGGGCAGTTTTGCCCTTTGCCCTCGTGTATTTCTGACGCTGACATGCATCCACATAACTACCGTTGTGTCACATGTGACATGTCACCCACTCCAAAGCCGAACACATCCTTCTCGGTCATGAGTGTTTATGTAGTCCGGCGTTAGCAACGTTCCCGCGGCTCTGCAGCCGTCCTCTGATAACAGCTCGGTGCTACGCAACAGTCCCACGAGTGATGAAACCCACAAGGTCTCTGTTGCATCACCCACAGGTTTTGTTTCAGACTCCCTGCTTTCTTTTCCCCTGCCGGGTTTCAACCGGCTGGCTGTTATAGCAAAGAGCCTCACCCCTTTTTCTTTTCTTTTTTTAGCTCACCTTTTGTTGAAGTTTCAGGTTTCAAGCGTAGTGATTACCGCCTGGAAGTCTGTGAAATGTTACGAAGGGCAACCTTGTGAGAGTGTTGAGAGCAGACTTTCATAACTATCAACGGAAGTCTTTGGTTTTGGTGGTGAATGCCGGTTACCTCCGAGGCATTTGGTGAAACCGCTAGTTGCCATTTGAATAGCTTATTCTCACGGGGAGCTCTTGGCTAATATTGCTTATCAAATGCGTCTAAATGAAATGTATTTCGCTATCAATAATTGTGTGAATTGAAATTGATCGTTTTATTTGCAGTCACAAAGTTTTAAACGGTCTCTGTGTTATTTTGCTTTAGAGGGAAGGGCCACGCTCACAAATTGGAGCCTCTCGTCATCCATGGTAACAATCTCCCATTCTCCCGTTCAGAATATCCTCCAGCAAATATTTAAAAGGTTCCCCGTCGTTGCATATGCCATTTACAGAAACTAATTAAACCACATCTTGTGTACATTTAAGTGCCTGGTGTCGCCCAGATAAGAAAGAGAAGAATAACTCCTTGTCTGGCGCGGTCAGGTATTAAATATGCTATTTGCTCCCGAGTGTGCAGAGGGAAGATATTTGAAAGCTTTTACATTTGACATTTAGTATTCCATGCGGGGTGAGATGGGGACGTGTTTGGTGCATCATGGTTCATGAAAAGTCCCGGAATACAAAAGCAGTTTCCAGGCCTGGAGGAAAATACATAAACCCAGATAGTTTGGAAGAAGTCGTGGACATTTGCCTCACAAATGCCTACACATGCCTTCACACACATTTATTTATTTATTTATTTATATATATATATATATTATATGATATATGTATAACATATATATATATATATATATATATATATATATATATATATATTATAATAATAAAGCACATGTGGTTCAGTTGAGTCTACAAGGAAAACGCAACAAATGTACATTTGTCAAACGACTCGAATGAGTCCAACCTGAGTTGCAGCTTGAGCTTCCTCTGAGGTGTGGCTTACAATACGGGGCCTGCAACATGTGGACTGTGTAGTAAAACGTGCGAGAGGAGGGAACGCCTGCCAGCCACGCCGAAGTAGCTCCAGGCCGTCAATAAACTGTAAGACCCATCACAGCCCCCCCCCCCCCTCTCCCCGGTGACTTCCCTCTCATCCGCCGAAGAAGTAGTCCCGCCTGAACACGTGAAGAGACGAGACAGAGGTTGTAAGTGCATGATCCGTGGCGGTAGACGCAGTACAAATAAAGTGCCGTCTGTTCGGCTGCTCTCCTGCTCCTCAGGCTGGCAGGAGGAACGACAACGAATACTATTGATGGACATATATTTTCGTAGGCATATTTGCAATGAAAACACTGCTTTACTTCCAACAAATACAGAGCGGAGGCAAGAGGAGCGCGTGAGTACGTCCTGTTGGCTCCGGTCCAGTGTTAATGACAGAGCTCAAGAAAACCCAATAAAACACCAGAATATCGAATGAAGCCAATTCTTACATTCAATAAAAAATATTCGGATGCTTTTACTGTTTTTTTTATACTGCTTTGCTCATCTTCAATGAGCACCTGATCAATCAATTGTATAATCCTTTACCTTGACATTACCACCACGAAGCCCCCTTATACTGCAGCGCTCTGATACCACGGCTTCTACAGCTCTCGCACTAACCCGCCTGTTTACCTGCCGACCCACGAGAGGTTCTACTTCTGACTTAGTTTCCGTCTGCACACATGGAGAAACGGCCGTGTTCAGAATCGTATTCATGCAGCTCGAGTCATACGCAGATATCTGATTATGCTCACCTGACATTATCCAGTCCAAAACTATTTGCATGATTGCTTTACGGTACGAGTGGATTTTAAGTCTGTGGAATGTGATTTTAGAAGTTACCTCCTTAACCAACAGCTTTTTATCAAGTGATCCTCCACACACTGATTAGTCACACTTAGTTACGCAATAGTTACACACTGGCAATTACTCTGTAAATATTTAGCAGCGGCTCATCCATCCTCTCCATGGGCTCTAGTTTGTGGAAGCATAAACACGTGCTAAACATGGGGGGAAGGTGGAAGGAATCTGATTTACTAGCGTGATCTCCGTGTTTATCCCGAACACACTTACCACCGCCACACTTTCACTCCCACTCTTGGCCCACGCAGGTGGGTGTGGCAGCGGCTCCAGCAGCTGTGTTTATCTTGGTTCCGTCGGTGGGTGGGCCCATATCGGCGTTTGTCCAGGGGAGCACAGGACCCGCCGTGTCACGGCGATGCGTGTTTACTCTACCGTCCTCCTCCGGATGTCCTCTGCATCGCTCGCTCATTGTCCCGCGGCAGCAACATAAACGCATCGCAGTGTGTTGTCACACAGTTTATTAACCTTGGTGAACTGAGTACGGCTCAGGGAAGACCGTAAAACAAAAGGTCTTCTAAAGGGAAAAACGACGACTGCTTTTGTCTCCAGAGTGAATTCCTCCTGCTCGTCTTCATACACCTGGTCTGATTCAGTCAGAACACAGTATCAGCGTTGTGAGGCTCTACAGCCTCTTTGCCTCTTATTTATTGATAATTGGGGTGGAATTCTACGCATGGTATTTTGATATTTCCTCCTCACAGGAGACACCGCTGCAGCCTCCGGATCTGATTTTAGTGGAGCGAGTGTGAGTGGTGATGTCCGCTGGTCAGTGGGACGGTTCAGATAGCATGTGAGCTAATGTGCCGCCGCCCCGTGTGTCTCCACAGGAAGCCAACCAGACGCTGCACACGGAGCGGCCCGACCTCCCGGAGTGTTTCCAGCTCTCTGTGCTGTCATGGCTGCCGTGTGTCTACCTGTGGGCCGTCTGCCCCATCTACCTCTTCTACCTTAAGAAGAACCACAGAGGCTACATCATGATGTCCATTTTGAACAGATTCAAAACGGTGAGATGATATTTTTACTCCAAAGCCCTGACTCGTGTGGTTCATACCAACTAAGATTGGCATCCTCCTCACTTGACAGGATAATGCTGCTGCAGCTGTTCATGATTTACAGTGTACAAAAGAAAAATACTTCATAAACTGTGTCTAGCTTCAGACATCCGGGTTGGAGAAGTGGACGTAGTCATCGTGATTACATTTCAATTAAGTTTCATTTGTACAGCCCAAAATCACAAAGGAGGAGTGATGTCACAAAGTCATTTGTGGAATTGCTGTTCTGAAGCCTCAAGTCTGCCAATTTCCACATTTCCCGTTTTTGCAACCAATGAATGGAAGTGACCATATCTGTAATGCGGAGGAGTGACGTAGAGACGCCTCTGGTAGCAGCCAGCAGCAACCTGTCAATCACATAGTAGCCCCGCCCCTAAAGCGTCCCCTGCTTTATGCTCTGTTTGACTCTAAATGACCGTAATGTACTAAATGATGACATCATGCTGTATAGACGAAGACTTGAAACTAGAGACTGAGACAAAAACGGGAATACATCCAGAAAGATGTAGAGCCATTTTCTCATAGACTTCTATACAACTGGTGTCATCGCTCCCTGGTGGTCAGTAGAGATAAGGCAGCTTTAACACCTAGACTTCTATACAACCAGAGGAGTCGCCCCCTGGTGTTCAGTAGAGAGAATGCACGTTCTAAGACACTTCAGCGCAGGACAAGCCAACCCCCCCAGTTCATGGGCTCCGTCCCTCCTCACGGTGTTTAGTGTTTACTCGGTCTTGAATCTTTTCTCCTCTGTCTGCCCTCAGGTGTTTGGCTTGTTGCTATGGGTTGTGTGTTGGACCGATCTCTTCTACACATTCCACGAGCTTCGGCAGGGTCACGCCCAGCCGCCCATCTACTTCGTCACCCCGCTGGTCCTGGGCATGACCATGGTGAGATACGTCCATCCTAAAACAGTTACTGCTTCTCAGGTTTCTTAAGAAGAAGTGCGCTTCTGGTTTTTATAATCGAATGTTAATTATTTTAGATCTGTTTTAAGAATAATTTTTGAGTAGCTTGGAGGCCTTAGAAGCAATGTTTGCATACAAATATAACATTAACTTATAAGAGTTACTAAGCATTTGTTACATTTAAGTATATTTTAAAGCCACTATTAAAAATTCAGGGCTCCAATGATTTATTTTGTCACCGGTTCTCGGTACCCAACCCTAAATACGACTTCCACTTAAACTTTGCAAAGAGACCACCCACAAATTATTGTTTTGATCTCCGCCTATTTGTATGCGTGCGTATGTGCGTGTTATTCGCCTAGTAAAAAAGTATTAAACCGAATCGCATGAAATTTGGTGGGATGATTGGTTATTATCCGGGGACCAAGTGATTAGATTTTGGGATTGATCGGGTCAAAGGGCAAGGTCAAGTTCATGAAAAGGTCAAAATCTTCTTTTTACCATAGCGCGGTAAATTTGTATCCAATTGGCATGCAACTAATGCCAAAATGTTCATAATTCAATTCCCAATCTTGTGATATGCGAAGGTATGCACTCTATCGAGGGCCCGTTCTAGTTTGATTTGTTTCAAGCTTCCTTTTGTCGGTAGAAAATGTGTATGTGTCAACAATTATTAATTTGGAGACAAAATGGCTTTTGTGGTTATGTTTTTTTTAATGATATGTATTTTAAAAATATATAATTTGCAAAGTATTACCAATAAAATGTTATTTTTTCATAAAAAATGTAATGTTGAGAGACCCCTGGCTATCTGCCTATGTGAGAACAAGCCAGGCAGACAGTTGAGCGGGCTATTATTTATATCCTTGAGGAGAGCTCATGTCCAGTTCTCCTGAGGGCCACGGCGGGTTAAAAACCCAATGACACCCTCGTCTAGGGTGACCAGACGTCCGGTTTTCCCCGGACATGTCCTCTTTTCGAGACCCAAAAAAAGCGTCCGACAGGGTTTCCAAAAACGTCCGGGATAAACCCTGACCCAGTCGTCCCGGGGTCGACCTTACATGCCCTCTGGGATTCCGTACACACTAATCTAACTCAGCCGCTCCCTCCTCCCTCTCAGCTGCTGGCCACGTTTCTCATCCAGTTTGAGAGGTTACGCGGGGTCCAGTCCTCGGGGGTCCTCTTCATCTTCTGGTTCCTGTCGATGCTGTGTGCCGTCGTGCCTTTCCGCTCCAAGATCCTCCAGGCCTCCAGCCAGGTGAGAACACGCCAAGGACCTCACACGCCTCTTCCCCCAGCTGTCATCGCCCTTCTCATCTTGTTCTTCCTCCCAGTTGTCCATCACTCATAGTCCTCGGTGTTCTTTAAAGACGACTTCATCTGTCCTATCCCACCTTGCTGTCTGGTATGAAGCTTGCAGTGAGCGGATGTTTTGCAGGGGTCAGTTCAGGGCGCCGCTTAGCGGGAATAGGAGGCCTGTTGTTTCCCTGCAGCAGCGTATGTATCTGGCCTCTAGGCCCACCGGCAGAGCTTCAGCACGCTGCAAACAAACAGCAGCAGACGGTGTACGAAGCCAGAGGCTGGAGGAGATATGTGCCTGCAGCAGCCGCAGCCGCAGCAGCTGCAGGAGGCGCCCCCAAAATACAACGTCAACATTCCAAGGAGGTTGATCGGAGGGGTTGATGAATACCTCTGAGCGGGCTGATTACTTGGCCCGCTGTTGGGAAGTCTGGCTCCCAGAAGTGTAAAGCTCTAATCCGCTAGAACTACAGGACTCCTAATTGGTGATTTATTAAACATTTCTGCTATAAGTCTAAAGACTGTTGTTTTTTTTTAAAGAAAGAAAGGTTAATGTTCAGCGGCTGTAATTAATATTATTATTTTTGGCTAGCGAAGAGCTCCCGGAGCGTTCTTGCGTCTTTCTGTTTTTACAGCTCGCAACTGTGCCGTTCTGCATCCGTCTCGCGGCTCTCATCAGCGCTGTCTCCTAATGTAGCACCAAATAGAAGACAGTCACTATTTTTGGGGTCACGGTGGAGCCGGTTTAGGTTTAGCTAATTTTACCAATGCAATAGCAATTGTGTGCATGTGCGATCGACTTAATTGAAGATGCCATGATCTCATCCGCTTGCCAAATGATCTCTGGCTGACAGCTATGGGCAGAGCCGCCCTACTCTGCCACTGACTGGCTCGTACTTATCGCCGTCTTTGCTGAATTTATTTAGCTCATTGTCAACAAACTGGAACGGTCCTAACGTCCTAAATATAAAAGAAAACCACCTGTTGGACCATTTGTTTCATCGTGAGTGCACACTTCAGTCGGGGCTCTGCTCCAATCAGGACACTTGCTCCTTCGGTACTGTGAACATGTGGTAACGTGCACGCCATCACCGGATTGTGGTCGTTATTCGAGTGATGCTGCTTCCTCTTGACTAACACAATATTCATGTGTACTATGTGTGGAGGATGATCTGATGTTTGGCTAAAGCCACCACACATTGTTGTTGCTGTGGTGACATCAACAAAGTGAGAGCAAGAGCATGTAAACAAAACAAAAAAGGAAATCCGCTCGATCAGAAGGAATGCAAAGTCATCATGATAGCGCCACACATGGAGGCTACAACTACAGCTGGCTGTAAGATCGTTGTAGGCGTTTACTTTTCTTTTGAACGCCTATCCAGCCTGCAGGTGTGTGTCAGAGTGCAACATGTTTCTGCTGTCAGATTAGTCGCTTTGGTCTTGTGTGCACTTTACCTCCTGCTGCTGTAATCCTGTACATTTCCCCACTAACAAATCGGTGTCTTATCTTTTGAGTCCTTTTGTTCCACATGATGAATTTCACTTGACATTTTCCCTCAAAGCTTTTAGATTTCTTTGTGTTGGCCCAAAGTTGATACGACACGTCACACCCAAATCTGAGGTAAATTAAAAGTCATGTTTTCAAAGTCGTCTCAAGGGCGCTTTGTAGCTGCTATAGTGATTAAAGTACAGGACCGGCCCCAGACAGGCATGCAGCAGGCAGCCAGACGTGCAGAGCCTCAAGCCGCCATGTGTTGAGGTCACCCGGGGCGACCGCACGACTGTGCCGCTCTAACCACGTTGATCCAGAAAACCCACGAGCAAGCATAATTCAGTGAAGGTGAAAAGTTAAGGGATTCCGCTCCTCTGTTGGTAATCGCATTCAGCTGCTTGGTGGAGGAAAGTGTGTGGCTTCCGTCCTTTTTGTTTGTGTGTATGTGTGCGTGTGTGTGTGTGTGTGTGTGTGTGTGTGTGTTGTGAGAACTCAAATGAATGGAAGTTGACCTTTGGTACATTTGCACATGTGCAGTGCATCTTCACGGTGTTGTTAATGCATGGCATTATTGATGTAGTTTGATTTACGGTGTTTACAGTAGACTCGTTCCCCCCCAGTATGCGTGACGCAACATAACTCACGCTCTGTTCTATGTTGCAATGCATGCTGGGGTTTTGCTTTTAAGAATCCGCTGAATTTGTACTCACTGGTACAGAAACGTGTGGTCAAATAAAAACCTGGAAAAGTCATGGAATAAAAAACATTTTTATTTCCAGGCCTGGAAAAGTGATTGAAAAAAATAAAATCCCAAAGGTTTTGGAGAAGTCATGAAAGTGTGTTATATTCACACGCTCATTTACACTGTGTATGTACTGTATGCTTTGGAATTCTTATTGTTAGTTTAAATACTACAACTTCTCACTTTTTCATGTATACACCGAGTTTTCACAAAATATTTGGTCATGGAAATTTGGTTTAAAGTCCTGGAAACCCATTGGTCAACATGCGTATGCACCTTGTGTTGTTTGCTGCTACTGGCTACAGAACAATAAATGCTTTTATGTCTGACGCCTTTAATATGCTAATTGAATACTATTCTATAGACATATTACAGTATGCAAACACTTCTCATGCCAGAATGAATGTCCCACAATGCAATGTGGTAGTAATGGTGACTTTATCACGGACACAGACACTTTACTCAGACTCTATTTGTGCCGCCATGAATATGTTTCACTTTTTTATTGTCTTAATGTCAAGATCTTCCCTGCCAAAAATATAACCAGCACTTGATTGGCCTAATTTACTGATCGTCAAGGAATACTTACAACCGCAGGTCCTAACGCACGTCTTTGTGTTTGCCTTTTCTTTTTTTACATTTCAGAACGAAGTGACCGACAAGCTGCGATTCACCACGTTCTACTTTTACTTCGGCCTGACGGTCTGTGAGCTGATCCTCTGCTGCTTCAATGAGAAACCTCCTCTCTTCTCCAATGTGGTCACAGACCCTGTGAGTTGTGTGTGTGTGTGTGTGTGTGTGTGTGTGTGTGTGTGTGTTATTCGTGAGAACATCTTTTCTTCCTGCCGACGCTGTGTACTCAGTGTCCTGAGTGGCTGAATGTCTGGAGTGGGTGCTTCAGGGCCACTCTGTGCTAGTTCAAGCAGGTTACATACCGTTCACACACACAGCAAACACGCTTGTTGCCGGCTGCTCCCAGAAGTTTTTCATCCTTATACTTGTTTAACTTCTCTGGCCTGATTACCGGACATTTTCCCATTTTTCTTGTTTTCAGAATCCCTGCCCTGAAAGCACAGCAGGATTTCTCTCCACTTTAACGTTCTGGTGGTTTACAAGGTGGGTTCCCTTTTTTCTCTGCCCTCACGGCATCATCCTGAGATCCATTGTGAATATATAAGACAAAGTAAATTAAATATTATATACAAAAATAATGAAAAGGAGACAAATAATATTATGGACTTTTTAAATGTAACTTTTCAAAAAGTCCTGTTATTATATGTCACCGTCACATCAGGCACTGTCCCCTCAACTTTCAGCTAATGTACTCTATTTATTATGATTTTTAGAAGTGTAGGGTGAGTAAAAAGATAATCAACAAACTGCACGTCTTCAAGCCTCCGGCTTTAATGGTGGACTAGTTTAGCAGTTTAATTTAACCACGAGTTAGCAAACACCTTTTTTTAAAGATGCGTAAAAGCCTCAAAATTCAAAGAGTATTTACTGATATATTTTATGTTGGAAAACAAAACTTTAAAATCTAAAAAGCTTATGCTAAACCACAGAAACACGCAGGAATCTAACCAAAAACCCATTCATAAAACCTTTTGACCTTAAAGTGAGGGACTAGCTACACAATGTTGTGAGCTTTGATTGTATCTCAAAGTGAACTGTTAGCAGTGTTAGCCAGCGTTAGCATGAAGACAATTTATGTTTAAAAAAAAATAATTATTCTCTCAGAAATATCCTTAGAATCAAAAAGCTGCCGGGTTAGCTCTGAAGTTTCCAGCTAGCTGACACTTTAAAGCTGACGCTTCAATGCTGTGTCATCGTAAAAACTTGCAACCTCGCCTAACTAGCTAGCTCGCTATTTAGCGTGCGGCTTTGTTAAGCTACATAAATGAGATGTTTTTGTACGTGTGCTGTTTATTTAAAGCTTTTACTTGGTTGATTTAAAATCATTTGGCTATGCTGTGGCCTTAGCTAACGGGAGCTAATTGGCAAAGTGTTAGTAGCCGCTGTTTAGCCTGCATGTGATTGGCTGAAAGGTTAGCAGACTTCCGAACACCGTTATGGGAAGTTATGAAATTAAAGTATCAATAGGAAAGGTGCCATAATAATAAACTATATTATGGTTACAATGTATGCTCCCTGCTAAATGTTATTGTAAATCACATTAAGAGGCTTTGTAACACATTTACATATCAATATATGGAATTATTGCAGGATTGTTAAACCTTTTGTGTAAACAAGTGAGACCATATTTATACATCTTGCAACAAATAAGATAATGCTTTTAATTTTTTTTTTATAATGGACATACGGCATCTTTTTACAGTTTCCTGTCAGCCAACCGCTCATGCCGGAAAATGCATCAAGTCATTTCACATACATAATGATGATTAGCAAATCCAGGAAACTCCATTGAGCATTCTTACTGAGTTGTATCTCACAGTTGTCTAAGTTAAAGGATTTTAGGTTAAGAATCACTTTTCTAGAAAATGAAAAACACAAAAGGGGACAAATACTTGTTTTACAGGATCCACTGGAGCCTGATGACCCTCTAATCCCTCCTTTGTTTGTGCTGGATGGATTGAATTGCTAAACACATGCGATTACATTAAACTCCTGTTTCCTTTCCTCTCAGCTTGGCTATCAAAGGGTACAAAACGCCTCTGGAGAACAAAGATCTTTGGTCTCTGAACCAGCGCGACAGCTCCAACGTTATGGTGCCCAAACTCCTCCAAGAGTGGGAGAAGGAGCTGGCCAAAGCCAAGAGGTACGTTTGTAGAAGAAGAGGGGGGGGGAATTAATGGGGGATGCATTCTCCATTTTCCCAGTCGCTCTGTGTTCCTCACATAAAAGCTGTACGTGATGCCATGGTGCATGAAAGCAGACACTATGTTCACTGACCAAGACGGCAGGTTATTGGGAGAAATCAGGTTAAAACAGGAAACCGGAGAACTGCTGTAACCTGGATACAACGGGCACAGCTGGTCAATAATCACATTTAACCCTCACCATATTTATTCTTTTATGATGCGTGAGCTTCAAGAGCTTTTTATTCTGTTACGCTTTCCCCTCGCTGTCGCAGATACAGACCGGGCTCGTGGGAACACGGCGTCTCCTTTATTGCGCTAATGTTTGTGTATTTATACGTCGTCTGCTGTAGAGGAATATTTGTTCTTTATTGGGTTCAGTTTTTTGTAGAACTTTGGATTTAATTACCTTGGATACAGCTGTGGGCAATGATGTTTCCTTTCTTCTCTGCTGCAACACACTTTTCCTTTTCTTGTCTGAATATTTCAGCCCACGAGCTCTTTGGCTCTTACTGAAGACACGTTTGCTCCGGCACGTTCGCTCCGCTCGGCAACAGCCAACCGACTTGTGACTCCGTCACCTCGAGCTAATCACACTACATCCAGACTGTTTGCTGTCCTGGCTCCTCAGTGGTGGAACCAGCTCCCCACTGACATCAGGACAGCAGAAAGTCTCTACAGCTTCCGCCGGAAACTGAAAACGCACCTTTTCCGACTATATCTGGATTAATCACAGACTTGCACTTTAGTAGCACTTGAATGGCTCTTATTATGGTACTTTTGTAGTTTGACTATGATGAGGAAATGTTACTTTCTGTATTCTTGTTGTTCTTAGTTTGTACTCTAGGTTGAAATGCACTTATTGTAAGTCGCTTTGGATAAAAGCGTCTGCTAAATGACATGTCATGTAATGTAATGTAATGTAATAAAAGACGTTCATCTTTGAATACGGGTCACAATTATATAGTTTGATGGAGGTATTTAAAACTAGAATGGGCACTCGGTAGAGCGCATACCTTCGCATATCACAAGATTGAATTATGAACAATTTGGCACTAGTTTCACGCAAATTGGATGCCAATTAACCGAGATATCGCAAATTTACGTTTTTCACCTTTTCGTGACCTTGACCTTGACCTTTGACCCAATCACTCCCAAAACCTATCGATTGTTCCTTGGGTCATGACCAATCATCCCACCAAATTTCATAAGAATCGGCTCAGTTTTGTCTGCTTTAGACGAATAACGGACGGACAAACAGACAAACTGACGGACATATTCACAAATAAATACACGCCGGCCAAAACATTACCTTCTGCATTTTCAATGCGAAGGTAACAACTGGTCAAGAGGTTTTTTGACAACGTTTTAATTCAAACCAGAAGAACTGCCGCGTTTTTTAGGGAATACTTTCAGCAGTGGATTCATCTACATTCGGTGTTCTAGTCGGTATTTGAGTCAAAATATACAGTTGTGTTCACGGTAATGAAGTAACACGTCTGCCAGTCTTGGTGTTTTTTATAGTTATAGTTATAGCTATATGGCACAGAGTAAGAAGACACATCAGGCTGCAATTCACTGCAGTTGGATCAATGATTTGTCATTTTTTTGACAAGACAAATGGAGAAAAGAAATGAGGTTCCTGCAGCAGAATTACATTTGTGTTAACCAGGTTTTTTTTTGTTTTTTTTAAATGACATTCAGAAATCAGGTTAATGCAGAAATGGGAAACCAGCCAGATCACTTAAGAGCATGTCGGTCCACTTTGTGTGTGAGATCTCAGCTCTCCAGAAACAGTTCCTCTGATTGCTGATCTGAAAATGTGGACAGTAAGGCCGAGCCTTCCGTCTACTTTTTTTGTCGGAGAAAAGAGGGGAGAGGATGTTGACTTTTACGACGTGTGTGTGTGTGTGTGTGTGTGTGTGTTTGTTTCGCTCTCGCTGACGAATTCCTCATGTTATTAACTTTTATTTTTTTAACGTTGTAGCTTTGAAGGAATCGCTCCGTCTCCCTCGGTTCTGTACAATGTGCTGACAGATCAAATGATTCATCCCCCGTCTGTAAGTTAAGTTCAGCTCCAGAGTGAAGACATTGGTTTAGTTGCTCGGTCACAGAGAGAAAAGGTCTTCAACTCCACATTGTGCCACTCCGGTGAGAAGCGCCCGACAAGCCCTGTGAACTCTGACCTGCGAGGCGGCTGCTTCCTCTCTCTCTCTCTCTCTCTCTCTCTATTGCTTCGCCCTCTCGCTGCGAGCAACTTGTAAAACGATATGAGGAAAAAAAAGCTCAATTTTCGCTGGTTGTCATCTGGAATCCGACACTTGCGCTTTAACTTTAGTTTTTGTTCGCAAAACATTCTTTTCACTGTAAAATTCTAGACATTTCTGGCATTGTGTATCACTGCCTGACCTCTTTCTGACTAAATAATGAACACTCGTGGCGAGGAACGCCCCGAGTGTTTTATTTCTCCCTGTTTGCATTACTACTGGCTAATGCAATAATTCAGCTTTTTTCGAAGGGATTTATCATAACTGATTATGACGTATGGAATGTGTTTACTTGGTATAATTCAGAGCTTTAAAAGTTAATCCATTCATCAGTGGTGGAAACGGGTATTAGAGCGTTACTCGTCCATCACTGAAAGGGATAGTTTGAATGTTTATGAAGTGTATATGAGGTACTTCTCCATCGTGGGTGTATTCACCTAGAGCAGAGAGCGGTGTGCACACCCCACAGTTTGAAGATTTCCTTCGTCTTTTTCTGTCTGTTTTCTAACCAACAACCTTCCAAAAATTCCCACAGTGAAGAGAATCTGTCCAGCCAGGCTGCGTACTCCAAGCCCCCGCCGCCCACCGCCAAAAACATGGAAGGAGAAAGCAGCCCGGAGGAAGTCGAGGTGCTTCTGTCCAATCAGAAGGCCACGTCCCGCCAGCCGTCTTTCCTACGCGCCCTCATCAAAGCCTTCGGACCGTACTTCCTGATCGGCTCGGCCTACAAGCTGCTGCAGGATGTCATCACCTTCGTCAACCCTCAGCTGCTCAGGTAGAGGGCGAGGTTAAATGTTGCTTTTGCCACACCATATTTGCAAGTTTGGAACTTCAATAAGCTACCGTTGTTTCGTAGTTCCCGAAAACTATTTTCGTGACGTCTTTTTGAATGCCGTGTGCATGTTTTTGCATGCTGGTTTGCATCAGCCGTAATATGGCAGCTGTCTTTTTTTAAACTGCACAGTGTCCTTGTTCAGGATGCAAAATAATTTAATATATACAGTATGTTTTAATTTGACCTTCTAAAGGACCAGTGTGTCCCTACATTGTATATTACCTTGTGTTTTTAGGGTTGTTTTATGACGTCTGCCTCTCGAGACCACAGATGAAATAAAGCCTCTTGGCTAATAACTCTGGCACATTTACAGAAATGTACGGTCCCTTATTAAATAAACCAAAGTAAAGGGTGGGAATTTAGTTATGGAAGCCGTATCTCTACACGCAGATAAGAGATACGGTATCAGGAATGGATTTGTTTCGGTCTTTATTGTTGTTGGGTTGAATGACATTTAGTCGAATTAGAGTATCAACTTCTCCTTGATCTGTCAGATCATTTTAATTCACAGAACTTATTTTGATATTATATCACTATTATACACTCATTCTCTGATTAATGTCGCTCTGTTTTGATCATGACGGCCTTTTTAAATTTGAAAACAACATAAGGTAAAAATGAATAAAAGAGAAAGTAAAGCATCTTTT
The DNA here is from genome assembly GCA_036178185.1 of Liparis tanakae. Taxonomy (NCBI): domain Eukaryota; kingdom Metazoa; phylum Chordata; class Actinopteri; order Perciformes; family Liparidae; genus Liparis; species Liparis tanakae. Next base: position 7,766,197 of record CM070105.1, read on the forward strand.
TATTTTTCTGAAACAAACATTTTAAGTAAAAACCTTAAATTCCTTTGTACGTACATGTTGCGGGGGTCAGTGGTCAGCCGACGACTCGATCCGTACGAGAAAGAGCCGGCGATCAAGTAAAATACATGTAGTACTACAAATATAAATGATTAGTTCAGGTCAAGGCTAACAAAGACCGGTCCATTTGCACAGGTTTGATTCCCTGTGAGACTTTTAGCCACAGATGATATCAGATTGCGAGTCATGACTAGTTCACTGTCACACTCTCGCAGAGGGGGGATGCAAATACATAACACATTTGACATTGATAACTATCAGCCTGGTTTCACATTGTAAATAATGAATCTGGGACCAGTTACAAGGTCTAGTGAATGGATGGCTTAAATGTTCAAGTGGTTTTGGGGATATCTGCACTTCAAATAATACACAGTGTCTCAGAAGTCATATTTGAAGATCTCGCTGAGAGGTTGCATGGAGGTTGTACATCTGGGGTCTACCTCTGGAGTTGTTTCTGTGTAACTCTTGCTGCAGTGTGTGTGTGTGTGTGTGTGTGTCGAGAGTAGTGCATCTCGGCTCTTTACGGATAAGTCCATTGTGATCTAAACCTGTGTGTCACCCCCTCCCCCCCCATCACTCTTAAAGGATGCTGATCTCGTTCACAAAGCAGAAGGGCGCTCCCGACTGGTGGGGTTACTCGCTGGCCTTCCTCATGTTCTTCACGGCCGTCCTGCAGACCCTCATCCTGCACCGTCACTTCCAGTACTGCTTCGTCACCGGCATGAATATACGCACGGCCGTCATCGGAGCCATCTACAGGAAGGTACGCGGCCACTGTGAACGTCTCGGTTGGCACGCAGGAGACACAGTACGCTTCACAGGCAATATGTTTACTTGAGAGTGATCAGTACAGTTGTCTCCCCCCCCCCCCCCCCACATCGTTGTTCTGCAGTCGCTGGTGATAACCAACGCTGCCAAGCGCTCCTCTACGGTCGGAGAGGTGGTCAACCTGATGTCGGTGGACGCCCAGAGGTTCATGGACCTCACCACCTTCCTCAACCTGCTGTGGTCCGCCCCTCTTCAGATTATGGTGGCGCTATATTTCCTGTGGCAGGTACGTGAACAGATGGAGATGGACACGACTCGGCGTTCCCCCCGCCACAGTTCTGTTTACGTTCACGCGTGTTTATTGTAAAGCCGTATGACCTTCGCTTCATCTCTGCATTTATTTTTAATTCAATTTAGCAGCGATTCACTGACTCTGTGGTGTTTTACAGAACCTCGGCCCGTCGGTTTTGGCCGGGCTGGCTGTCATGGTCATGCTGATCCCCTTTAACGCCGTCATCGCCATGAAGACGCGAGCCTACCAGGTACGAGTCGTCCACCCGTGTCCAGCTTCTCTCTGTTCCTTGGGTTAATCTACGACTTCCCAGATAAAGAACCGTTTGCCTCATCGTCTCCCCCCTCCCCCCCCCAGGTGGAGCAGATGCAGTACAAGGACTCTCGTATCAAGCTAATGAACGAGATCCTGAACGGCATCAAAGTCCTGAAGCTGTACGCCTGGGAGAACTCCTTCAAAGAAAAGGTCCTCGCCATTCGGCAGAAGGAGCTCAACGTGCTGCGCAAGACCGCCTACCTGGGCGCTCTGTCCACCATGGCCTGGACCAGCGCCCCCTTCCTGGTAGGGGCTCAGTCCAGATGTCTGAAAGTGGTCAGGAATTAGGCGTCGGCTGAACGTCATGATGAGCACGTGGCCTTGAACCGGCTTTTTACAAGTGTCTGCAAAAACGTCTTCATCGTTGGTATTTTCTGAAGATGACAACATGAGAATCTGTGCTGCTGTTTCCCAATTAGGGCTCGTTAGAGGAAGACGTGTCGCCTCCAGGCAGTCTACAGAAGACTACACCTCATGTTTGACACGGACACACACAAAGTGTAGCCTCGTCTCAAGTCAGAAGGAGCTTTACTTGAAACTAGTTAGGAGCTCATTTGTTTATATATTATATTACCTGCCAAAGCAAAGTCATATTTTGAATTTATTTAGTTATTCTTTTTTTACATTTCTTAAATAATGCCGTTCATAAGCATGCACCAGTGAGAATCGGTTTATGGGTGGTGCTTGTCAATGGGTGGTGTACCAGTAGAACAGCAGCAGCATTATACCACTCAAGGCCTACACACCATCAGCCTCTTATTCGTCTCCTTATATAGATGTTATTATTTCATGCCTCAAGATCAGCTCGGACCATCTGTGAAGGGTCATCATCGCCCAACGCTTCCAAAACCTTCACTTAAATCAGCATTTGAATGCAACATGGGCTGTGCAGAACAAGTGCAGAACATTTAGGGACTAAATGTAGGCCTCACGGTGCAGTTGATAGACAACAGTATAGTGTTACATTACAACATTTCCAGGACATGACCTCGTAAAAAGGATAAATTAAGACGTTTTATTTACTTTAAGACACTTTTACACGATGTAGCTCAAGGTGCTGAAAAGGTTGAGAAAGACTCGAGAGTGTTTGTTTTGTCATTTAAGATATCAGACTTCCTTTTTTACATCGGCAAGTGTACATAAAACCCACCACAACTCAACAGTGCTTACAATGAAAACACATTTAATGAAGAGAAAATACACAAAAAGTGAAGGATTAATATTAATGACATTAATTGAAGTCATATTAAATGTATATGCTTTCATCTGTTACCCGATACAGATACCCTCTTATCGTATCGAGAATTGTTTAAAACACAATATGTGCTGCTAACGTTCTTTTGCTCATAAAGTAGAGAGTTAAAGACAAGGAGACGATGAAGAGGAGCCAAAATAAAAAATGCTATCTCTCTCTCCGTTATTTTGGTTAACGGAAGCACAACACAGTCCCGAATAAGTAACAATGTTTTCAATTGACAGCAAAAAGAGCGATAGTATAATCTGTCTGAAATAAAAGCATCGATATGATGTTCAGAGTCTTTATTTGTTGCTTTGCTCGTGATAGAAAGGCTGTTCTCTTCTCCTAAAAACGTCAAATTTAACTCATTTATTTAATTATTGCAAAGCCGAGTTGGACAGAGCGGCGGAGCTTCTCATCAGCCGTTTACTGAGCCCAATCATAACCACCATGGAAAACGTCTACGCCATGACCACCGGGGGGATGCTACTGGAGCTGATCGATCTTGTGGTCATGGACGGTTTATTTATCAGATAAATGGACACTTTACCAGTGGAAAGCCGGCGTGTGTGTGTGTGTGTGCGTGCGTGTGCGTGCGTGCGTGCGTGTGCGTGCGTGCGTGTGTGTGTGTGTGTGTGTGTGTGTGTGTCCGTGTGTCCGATAAACTCTGTAATGTGTTGAATGTCACCATCTGCCTCTGATGAGGTCACTGCTGCTGAGTCACCAGTTTAAAGTGTGTGTGTGTGTGTTTGTGTGTTTATGTGTGTGTGTGTGTGTTGCGTCTCGACGGCAAACCGATGGACCTCGGCCGCTAAGCGTCCTGTTTTGCCGATGTGTTCCCAGGTTGCCCTGACGACGTTCGCCGTGTTCGTGTCCGTGGACGAAAACAACATCCTGGACGCAGAGCGGGCCTTCGTGTCGCTCTCGCTCTTCAACATCCTCCGGTTTCCTCTCAACATGCTGCCCCAGGTCATCAGCAGCCTCGTGCAGGTAGCTACGCTCCCCCCCCCTTCCCCTCCTCGTCCTCTTCTCCTCTTCCTCGCTCTGGGTTTTTATCGAGTGTGTTTGTGTTCTGCGTCGCAGGCCAGCGTCTCGCTGAAGAGAATCCAACGTTTCCTGAGCCACGATGAGTTGGACCCGAGTTCAGTGGACAGAAACAACACGGCGTCAGGTGACCTTAGACACGGCTCCTCCTTTTGATTCATGGTTTTTCATTTTCTTTCTCCCACTTTGGCTTCAAGCAGATTTCTTTCTTAAAACTATTTAATTTTTCATTGCATCTGCTTTAACAAACTTTGATGGTTGCAAGATGTCGTTGTGTGTCGTCCTTCCTCCGTGTGACCTCGTCTCTTTTAGACACCAGGCCTGTGAGCACCGCTTGAGACTCCCTGCCTCCCCCTTAGGAGCCCACTCCGCCAGTGACTCAGAGCCTGAAGAGCTCGTGAACGACTCGATGCTTGAAGAGAATCCACTTCAGTCGGACCGCATCGGAAAAGAAAAGACATTCACGACTTTTCTTTTTCTTTCCCAACAGAGTTTTCCGTGACGGTCGTCAACGGGAAGTTCACCTGGGCCAAAGAAGATCCTCCTGTTCTGCACAAGTAGGTCACGGAAAGCGACGCCATGGCATGTTTTCTCTGTTGTTGTACGTGGGACACAAACATGTGAGCGCCGTGTGTTCGCAGTATCAACGTGATGGTGCCGCAGGGCTCCCTGCTGGCCGTGGTGGGCCACGTGGGCTGTGGGAAGTCCTCTCTGATCTCAGCGCTGCTCGGGGAAGTGGAGAAGCTGGAGGGAGAGGTTTCTACTCGGGTAGGCCTGCTTTTCATGAACAGTAAAAACAAATCCGCAAGTAAAAGGGGGATTGATTGATCTCCTTTTTTAAAGCTGCACAAATCAATGCGTTCACGTTGGAGGTGCAATGTTTACGGTCTGGTCAGAATTACCCAACATTATCGCGGGAGGTGAAAAGGTCAAAGACATCCGGGTGTTGTGTTGCCAAGATTTCTACTGAAATGAGCTATGCTAACCGGCTAGCTCATGTTGTAGCTCCAGAGAGGTGGAGCAACCTGTCTACCTGTAGCTGACAAGCAAGGGTCGTAAGGTCATGGAAAACCTGGAAAAGTCATGAAATTTGTAAATGGTTATTTCCAGGCCTGGAAAAATCCCGAAAGTTTAAAAAAAATGATGGAAATGTTATATTCATGTGTTCATTTACGCTGATTTTTAAATGCTGAATATGCATTTAAAAGAATTACGCTCAAAATATAAGCCGGCATACGCAATTTTTTCGCACTGCAAGTGAACGCACCTTAACTGAAAGACACATAGATGTTTATTCTTTTAATCAAAACTATTGTCTCTCATTCATTTGTATAATTTAAGGTTTATACTGTGCACATTGTTAATTTAAATACAACATTTTCTCACTTTTGAATGTACACACCGAGATTTCACAACATCTTAGGTCATAGAAATTTGGTTTAAAGTCTTGGAAAAGTCCTGGAAATCCATTAGTCAACATGTGTGTGAACCCTGTAGGAGGAAACATTTGATATTTCCTTTCTTTCAGAGTTTGATGAGATCGGTTCCCCTCATGAGGATTCAGGGGCCTGGCTAGCCTGGCCTGTTGTTTCTACATTTACTTTTTTTGTACAGAGAAATCCAAAAGGGTGCTTATTGTCAGTTATTGAATTGTAGGAGCCTGGAGAATGTTTAACCTTTGGACTGAGCCAGCGAGCCGTTTCCCCTTTTTATGTTGTATTTATGCTAAGCTAAGCTAATAACCTGTCTTCATTAAGCTTCATACTTAACGAACACACAGAGTGGTATCGATCTTCTCGTCTTACTCTCGGGAAAATGTCTCTGACCCCGGTTGTTCGGTCATACAGCGAAGTGGTTCGTCTAAATGTAAATACAATACATCTGTTTGTATAGAGATGTATTCTGACCGGTTGCTAATGGCAGCTGGTGGGCCTCTCCTCAGGGATCCGTGGCATACGTACCCCAGCAGGCCTGGATACAGAACGCCACCCTGCGGGACAACATCCTGTTTGGGAAACCCTACAATGAGCAGAAGTACTGCTGCGTGCTGGAGGCCTGCGCCCTCACGCCGGACCTGGAGGTGCTGCCCGGAGGAGATATGACTGAAATCGGCGAGAAGGTACCAAAAGAAGAGGCAGAACATGTTTATTGTTTCTGTCCTCAGACGCCGGTTTTGGCTTCTTCTTCTTCTTTGTTGTATACATTATACCGCTGGAAATACGTTGATGTGTCTCGACCCCGCAGGGCATCAACCTCTCCGGTGGGCAGAGGCAGAGGGTCAGTCTGGCCCGAGCCCTGTACAGCGACACTGACATCTACCTGCTGGATGACCCTCTGTCGGCCGTGGACGCCCACGTGGCCAAACACATCTTTGACAACCTCATCGGCCCAGAGGGCGTGCTGAAGGGCAAGGTGAGGGGAGTCTGCACCCGGGGGCTCATCGTCGTCGTCTTGTTACCTTCGCATTGAAAATGCGGAAGATAATGTTTTGATCGCCCCGTATTTGTATGTGTGCGTGCGTGTTATTCGTGTAAGTCAAAGAATATTAAACCGACTCGCATGAAATTTGGTGGGATGATTGGTTAATATCCGGGGACCATTTGATTTTGGGATTGATTGGGTCAATGGGTCAAGGTCATGAAAGGTCAAAATCTTCTTTTTACCATAGCATGATCAATCTATATCCAATTGGCATGCAACTAATGCCAAAATGTTCATAATTCAAAGCCCAATCTTGTGATATGCGAAGGTATTCGCTCTACCGAGTGCCCGTCCTAGTTTTCGTCTTCTTTCATCAGTTTTTGATATAAAAAGCCCATGTTAACCATACTGCAGAGGTGAATGACCTAGAATCTGCCGAATCATTCGTGTCATGACTCTCGCTTCAATAGAGGAAGTCGTGCGTGTCTTTCTTTATCAAAGAGGAAATGGCATCTTTTATCAGTTTTATGACCCAGGCTTCTGATAAGAGCTGGTTTGACTGGGGTCTGCTGGTGAAGTGCAAATATTATCATTGAATACCTAATTAAAGTGACCTTGTTATTACAAGGTGTGTCTGTGTTTGTCTGTGATTTGATGTGTGTAGTCACATCAAAGAAAAAGCAACAACCGATGTTCATCTTGTTGTTTGACAGACACGTATCCTAGTGACACATGGCATCAGCTTCCTGCCTCAGGTGGACAACATCATGGTGATGGTGGAGGGCCGCGTGTCGGAGATGGGCTCCTACCAGGAGCTGCTCAACCAGAACGGAGCCTTCGCGGAGTTCCTCAGGAACTACGCCCTGGAGGACATCGTGGAGGAAGAAGAGGCCACTGGTAGAGCATCACCTCACATGTTACGGTTGAAAAGAAGAAGCTCCGTAACATACTGTTGACGATGCTTTTCACAGAGGACTTGATCGAAGAAGAGGAACTGTTCGACGAAGACGCCCTGAGCAACCACACGGACATCGTGGACACTGAGCCGGTGATCAACAAGGCCAAGAGGAACTTCAGAAGGTAAACAACAACCGGCGAGGATACATATTGTTTTCACACATTGAATGAGATCTGTGAATAAATGACAGTGAACTGCGACTGGCGGATATTATTTGGTCCTACAGGAGCTCTTGAATGTTTTTCTGGTAAATGTCACCGTGTGGGATGTCGTCATGGGATGAAACAACGACATTTTGACCGAGACGAGACGTGCGACCGTGAGGTGCTTAATGGTGTCCGTCACACGGAGGTCATCTTTGCTCCCCATCGCAGGCAGATCAGCATCCTCTCGGTGGACGGAGAGAACCCTAAGGGCCGCTCGGTGAGGAGACACGGCTGCAGCCCGAGGAAACACTCCGACCAGCAGGAGAAGAAGGTGCCGCACGAGATGCAGAAGCTCATCCAGGCGGAGACGGTGGAAACCGGCAGGGTCAGTGGCGCTTCGGTTGTTACAGACGTACAGATGGACCTTTTGCAGCTTTTCAATTTAAGAGCAATACGCTAAGATACTAGAAAATACTTGAAAAGACAGATCTCATTCCAACGCCAAGCTGTGGAGGAATGAGCTTGTGAGAAATATTCCCAATACTTGCGTGGATAATATTTCCTGAGTAATCATTTCCGATCATAGACTCAAATCAAATCACATCTACCTGCGTGCACCGCTTCTGGAGATGATCCCAGAGCAAAGTAATATTCAATATTGGCTTCAAAGTAGCTCATTTACAAATTCAGTTTCTACTGAATCTTTGTCATCATATCCTCAAATCCTCTCCACAGATATAATGTTGCATCATCACATTGTTGTTATTACAAAGCCGTATGTTTAGAAATCAACAAATGCCCTGATACATATATCTATTAGGGCACGAGGCTGTTTCCATCGGTGACCGCGTACCAATCATTGTCATTTTAAAACCATTGTCATCGATCTGAGTCGACCTCGACTCACCTCTGCCCCCTCACCCCCTCACCCCCCCCTCCAGCTGAAATCCAAGGTGTTCCTGGAGTACGCCAAGGCGGTGGGGCTCCTGCTGTCGGTGTTCATCTGCTTCCTGTACGGCTGCCAGAGCGCCGCGGCCATCGGAGGAAACATCTGGCTCAGCCAGTGGACCAACGACGCGCTGACGAATCAGACCCAGGAGAACATTCACATGCGGGTGGGGGTGTACGCGTCGCTGGGCATTGCACAAGGTAGGAAACACTCGAGGGGTCACAAAGAGCATCATAGGAAGCACAAAGTCATCTTAAAGTCATGTTAATGCCCTTTAGTCCTCTCCGTGTGGGAGGGCTTTATGTTTTTAAATGCTCATCACAGGAGTGCCTTCATTATCAAATCGATTTATATATTGAATTAATACACCATCTGTTTTTTTTGCCTCTGTTATTTACCAATTTGTGCATGTATATGTAGACGTTTAGGACGCACTGACGGATGCAAAGGCAACTTTTTATTTAAAAGTAAAGATCAGAAGGCGAAAAGAAATATGGATTTGGATGCATTTCATATCATTATTATTCATTATTTCTGTTCCTACATAGCGACGCACATAGACACTCCCACATATATCTCACCCCAGTTCCCTGCTCGCATATACATTTAAACATGTATACATGTATGCATCATCGTGTTGGGGAGACCCCACCATGTGTGTCCAGGGGCGATGGCCGTACAGCTGCTTTAACTCCGTGGTGCCGAACGCCTCTTCCACCCTCATCAGCATCTCGTTGTGGACTTCGTTGAAACAAACCAAATGTATTTTTTGTCTTGCAGCCAGTTAAACGTTTTTATTTGATCTTTTTTCCTCTGCAACAAGCCGGCCGGAGGACATTCAAGTGGCTGCGAATGTGTAGTCGACAGTATTCCATTCCTTTCTCATGCCGCAGTAAAAACTACAACTTTCCCTCTCCAATATCATTTCCCACCCCTCCATTCAACCCCATCCCAGGTTTCCTGGTCCTGATCTGCTCCTTCACACTCGCCATGGGGAACATCGGCGCGGCGCGGAAGCTGCACTTTAACCTGCTCACCAACAAATTTCAAACGCCCCAGTCTTTCTTTGACACCACGCCTCTAGGACGCATCATCAACCGCTTCTCCAAGGACATCTACATCATTGACGAGGCTCTGCCGTCCACCGTGCTCATGTTCCTGGCCACCTTCTTCGCCTCTCTCTCCAACATGATAGTTATCGTTTCCAGCACGCCCATCTTTGCCGTTGTCATAGCGCCGCTGGCTTTCGTATACATCTTTGTGCAGGTACTCGAGCGGGAAAATGTTGCTTGTGTGCCAGATGAGCCTCTCCTCCTCCTCCTCCTCCTCCTCCTCTTTTTTTGATTTAACATTTTTCCGCATGCATGTTGGAGCAGCAGCTTTATTAACCTTCCCAATGCCTCTGTCCCTCCTGTGGCCTGCGATGTTGTCAGTGACGAGCCTCTGCTTCCACACACCCAACAGATGAACAGCCGTTAATGATCCATGACCTCCACCTAGTGGTGGACCAGTGTTATTACAACAGGAGCCACTTCATATAATGCCACTTCATGTAATGGGTCCAGCAGTGTCTGGATTTATTGTTGTCATCATGGGATCGTGAAGTCTTTTTATTTATTTTGTCTAGCTAAAGTAAAAACATGGAGCATGAGTTCCCAGTTGAAATGGTAACGTTGTTGTAAAGGAGCAGAGATGTTGTCTGGTCAGATGAAGGTAGTTTGTGTGTGAGTATCTGTGCATCTTACTACAACAACAACAACAACAACATCTTCCTCATACTATTCAAATACAAGTGTTCACTTTAAAACCACCGTGTCACGCACGGTTTATATTAAAGCAGCGCAGCTGTACAGAGTCCCCCTGTGAAGTCACACGTCTCGAGGCATATGGTGGTCAAAGGAGAAGCCCCCCCCCCCCCCCTCTCCTCCTCATCCTCCTCCCTCTCCTCTAACTTCAGGGAGCTGCACAAGAAGGGATGTGTCTTCATTAGGAACAGGTCCGAATCCATTTAACGCAGGTGTTGTTGTGTTGTCACACTTGACCCCCACTCCCCCCCCCCCTTGCAGGTGCGCTGTTGTTGGCTAACTGCCTGTTGTGCCGGGCCTACTGTATGCTGCGGGCGGCCAAGCTCACGCACCACGACATGCTCCAGGGGGTCCTGCGAGCTCCGCAGGCCTTCTTCGAGAGCACCCCCACTGGGCGCGTACTGAACCGCTTCAGTAAAGACGTGGACACAATAGACTCCCACATCCCAGACAATATTGACATTTGGATGCGCACTTTCTGGTACACACTGAACGTGCTGATCGTATGCTCTGCTCTCACACCAATGTTCATCATAGTCATAGCCCCGTTAACGCTGCTCTATTGGTGGGTTCAGGTAAATAGGAAACGAGTCCGCTCGTTCATTAATACAACATGCATGTCTGAGTGAGAGAGAGAGAGAGAGAGCGCGAGAGAGAGAGAGAGAGAGAGAGAGTGAGTGTGTGCTGGTAGACCGTTGCATGTGGTTGAGACGTCTCTGCTGTTCTAGTGCTGTAGGCGTTCAGCGTAGTTTTAAAGACTCGTCAGCAGCACCAGTCGTCTACACACGCATTTTAAATTCATTTACATTAAATTTTTATTCAAATGGAGGCCGAGATAATCCCACTGGTTGTAGAACTGAGCCTTACTGCTGCTCTGCTTCTCAGCCGTGGGCCGACAGAAGGAAGCCCCCCCCCCCCTACCGGGGGTTAGACATGTCTGCTTCCTGCGTCTTCCACCCCGTGTGTCTCTCTCCATCCCGCTCTGCCGTGGTGGCGTCGGCCCTCTGGGGCTCGATGAGCGTCTCAGTGTCTGAACAGCAGCGGTTGATGTTGGTTTGCTTAGTTTGGAGGTCTGCAGTAGTGATGTCATTTGTGTAAATATTAATGAGGAAAACCCTGAGCGGAAAGTGAGTGAACAACTATTCTGGTGATGTATTGTCTGATCTAAATAGCTTCTTCTCTTTTTTTCTTGGTTTTCTTTTTCCATCCGTAAAACAATGACAAACAGTTTTGTCTGGTGAATAACTTTTCCTTTTTTTGTGGAGAATCTCTTGATTTACAAGATCACGTAAATTAAATCTCACACGAAGGCTCAGAAAGTCGAGTCTCCCTCATGAAGTGTTGCACTTCATCCTCGTGTGGACAACATGAGTATTACAACAACAAACACTAAACTATTTTCATGATTTCAAATATCAAATAAAGCTCCTCCCCCTGTTGTAAAGTCAAAAACACTCGATCAGACGAAATGGACCAGAAGTTGTTCTTCTCACTTTCCTTCAGGGCTTCCGTACTAATTCATCCAAACTAATTATTTGCAAAGTAATCGCTTGTGTCTTGCGGATATGAACCTGATTAGAATATTGGATTTTCACAAGATAAAAGGCGCACAGGGCGTGGCTCTTCTTTGAGATTATTGAGATTAAGAGACGAGGTTAACGTGTCGTATCGTAATGGTCATTTTACATGTGACGACACCGTGCCTCGTGATGGAAACGCACTCCTGTACCTGAGGAGGACACAGCATGGCGTGTCTCTGCTATCCCCGCCTGTTAGACTCCATCCATTGGTTGATTGTAGTTCACTCGTCACGAGGATGACGTATCAGACTGTGAAAACAGTTGCCTGATGTTTTCTGTGGGGGTCCGCAGGGAGCTTTATCCAGACTTTAAAAAAACAAAATGAGATAACCTTGATGATGTCACCGGGGTTACCTCAGCTTTGGCTTGAGGCTTAACGTTTTCACCAGTAAGAGTGTATTGCTACTCCCAGTGGCGTTTGGAGCTTGACCCACACCAGGGAAAACAAGCCAGGACACCTCTGCTGTCCTCTGCTGCTCCGAAGGGTCAGGGAAAAGTCTCGGAGGACAAAAAGACGGTCAATAAATCTTTAAAGCAAACATAACTTCATACTAACACACTTATAATCTGTAATTAACTCGTCACACATCAGTAGGAACAGTGTACAAGAGGTCACTAAGCTTATTCTAGAGGGGAGATCCACAGGTTTCTGTTCTGGTCTGTGTGTGTTTCCCCTCAACCAGCTGTACTAACACGCTCATACTGTTCCTGTGGCGTTGTCATGGCAATCCATCCTGCATGGCCCTCACGTCTTTGCTGCGTCTCTAATCTCTTCTGCTTCAATCTTACGTGTCGAAATTCCGCAAATGAAAGTTAAAAAAACGCTCGCTGCACAAAATCTAATGAAGCACCAAGCTTTTCAAAATTATTGTATAAGTTATTGTATTCTGTTCTTAGATCACAAATGTATTATTTAAAAAAATCACGTGTGACGACGAAACAAAAACACCTGCAGTTGGACCTATTGTACTTCCTGTACCGAGTTACCATGCGACAGGTGATCTCTCACGTGATTGGTCCGTGACCTCAGCTGGCATCATGCCCAAAACACCCTCTAGACTGGGACCGCTGCAGGTGTTTTGCTCACACAGGCTTCCTGCGTTCCTCTGTGCTAGAGTGTGTGTGCGTGTGTGCGTGTGTGCGTGTGTGTGTGCGTGTGTGTGTGTGTGCACTTGCGTTGGCTTGCCTGTGTGCATCACCATTGTGTGTTTTGAGCCCCTGCGACGGCTCTGTTCAGTCGTAACGTGGCGTTTGTTCCTCCGTAGAGATTTTACGTGGCCACGTCTCGGCAGCTCAAGCGCCTGGAGTCGGTCAGCCGCTCGCCCATTTACTCCCATTTCTCCGAGACGGTCACCGGCAGCAGCGTCATCCGAGCCTACGGCCGGCACGACGCCTTCGTCGTGATGAGCGACATGAAGGTGGACGAGAACCAGAAGAGTTACTACCCGGGGATCGTGTCCAACAGGTGAGCGAGGGCCTCGCTTCAGCGTCTGCTGTTTGATTCTTGAGGCGTTCAGGGGAATCGGTTATTTATTTATTTATTTATTTATTTATATATATATATATATATATATAATATATATATATATATATATATATATATATATATATTACACATATTCTTAGAAATATTTATATAATAATATAATACTTTTTTCATTAAACAGACGACATAAGACGTATTAAATATTAATCTTTTATAAAAAAAACTCACGCAGCGTTGGTATTTTACCTTTGCAGAACCCCATTTTGAATTGATGACGTTACGTCTCATTTAGCCGAGGCTCTTTATCCAAAGCGACAAAGAGCCATGTGACATTCACACACCTTAGACTCGGCTACAGGGAGCTACTCTGGGTTAAGTGCCTTGCTCAAGGACACATGGACTAGGGCAGGGATTGAACCGTCAACCCCCTGGTTAAAAGACAGACCTGCTAACCACTGCTAATGACTCTTATTGTAAATGTTCCTCGATAAGCCACATAGCATCTTGACTTCAGTGTGGTTTCGAAGCGACAGCTGTTTGATTGAGCACGTTTATCAACCGACTGACCGGTTCCCCGTGAGGCCGAGAGGCAGCAGGCCGAGAGCTGTCGAGTCCAGCGTTCTCTGGCGGAGACCCCACGCTTGCTGGCGTCCAACCGGCTCTCTGATCACTCCTCCAACGCACAAGTCCACGAGCAAACTGCATCACGTCCACCCTGAGGGGGGGAGGGAAACGCTGACTGGCCTAAAACCGAAACCCTGGAACACCGCTGCTGCCAGCTGTTCCACGGAGGCCGAATGCACCCGAGTGTCTCCTCGATGCACTGTCCTCCCTCCGTACGCCTCCCTGCTGTGACCTCTGACCTCTCACCCCGCTGTGTCTCTCAGGTGGCTCGGAGTGCGGATCGAGTTCATCGGGAACTGCATCGTGTTGTTCGCCGCTCTGTTCGCCGTGACGGGGAAAGCGAACCTGAACCCGGGCCTGGTGGGCCTGTCGGTGTCCTACGCCCTGCAGGTACGAGCCCACCGGCCACCGGGGTACGCGAGGTTATGAGAACAGCAGGTTAGGAGGTTTAGAAGTAAGTCAGCTCAATGGATGGCGTCTATCTCACCAGACCGTTCTCCCAGGAGACTTTCATCTATCTTTAACTATTTCAACCATCTATCCACCAATTGCAGCTTTATAGCCGACTAGATGAGCTCATAATCTTTTATTGACAGCTTATTATTGCTACCATTTCTACATCACTTGAGCTTTTGTAGCCTCCCTTCTTTCCTGGTTACCTCTTTCTCACACATCTCAGTCGAGCTGTTTAGATCTCCGCTCTGCGCGATCACGTTTACATTCGCTCTCAAGCTGAGTCAATATACGAATATAGTTCTAATTGAATCATGATGTATATTTATATTACATCTCTGGCTCTCCGAAGAGTTCAGCTGCTCCACCGTGTGTCCAGGTTCCCACGGTGAACATCAGAAACACGTCTACGACTAACCAAAACTCCCAAAACACCCCCACCTGTTGTGTTTCTGCAGGTGACCATGTCGCTGAACTGGATGGTGCGAATGACCTCAGACCTGGAGAGCAACATCGTGGCAGTGGAGAGAGTGAAGGAGTACTCTGAGACCAAGACCGAGGTGTGTGTGTGTGTGTGTGTGTGTGTGTGTGTGTGTGTGTGTGTGTGTGTGTGTGTGTGTGTGTGTGTGTGTGTGTGTGTGTGTGTGTGTGTGTGTGTGTGTGTGTGTGTGTGTGTGTGTGTGTGTGTGTGTGTGTGTGTGTGTGTGTGTGTGTGTGTGTGTGTGTGTGTGTGTGTGTGTGTGTGTGTGTGTGTGTGTGTGTGTGTGTGTGTGTGTGTGTGCACATTCCAAAAAGCTGTCTTGCTGCCAAGCTCTCGAGCAGCTCGGGACCTATAAACTCTTAACGAGCCCCAGAGGTGTCGGGTTACCTGGTGCCAACAGGGCCCAGCATGTGCAGTGTAGGCGGTGTCGTCCCAGTGGGTGCTCCTTCTTCTTCTTCTTCGAGAGCTGCTACAGTTGTTAGTGGACACTTTAGTGTGTGTGATAAATGTTTGGCAGCCTTCGGTGGCTCCTAGGTTGTTGTTGTTGTTTTGAGTGATAAACAGATCGGTTCTGCTCGAAGCCAAACGGGCCGCTGAGCTGCTCAGAGGGTTTTTCCTCGTCAGAAATGCAGCTCTTGTGTTCACAGGCCCCGTGGGAGGTGGAGGACAAGAAGCCCCCACCCGAGTGGCCCACGGAGGGGAACGTGGAGTTCAACGACTACAGCGTCCGGTACCGAGAGGGTCTGGATCTGGTCCTGAAGAACCTCACGCTGAGCGTCAAAGGAGGAGAGAAGGTGGGGGCGGCGTGGCCATCGCTAGGCAAACGTCATGTGGGTCAGCGGGCTGCACTCATCCTTGTGGGCGTCGCTCTCCGTACAGATCGGCATCGTGGGCCGCACCGGGGCCGGCAAGTCGTCCATGACGCTCTGCCTCTTCCGGCTGCTGGAGGCGGCAGGCGGAGAGATCACCATCGACGGCCTGAAGATATCCGAGTTGGGGCTCCACGACCTGAGGTCCAGACTCACCATCATTCCACAGGTACACGGCCGGGAGGGAAAGACGTGACCTCTGACGGCACCGCTTACTGCCGCTACTCTTCATCACCGTGAAGACAGAACTTCATTCTGGACAGCAGCATTGCTCAGATTTAGTTTCAGGCAAAACATCCATCTTGTGTTGGTTCTGTTGGTATCCATCGGTCCATACTACAGGTGTGGTTCTACTGGGAGATACGACCTGGAACTGTGTCTGTGTTGGGAGTGACCTCATCATGAGGAAGAATTAAGAAGAATGAATGAAATGACTGAAACCATGCGGCTGCTCTAGCTTCATATTCAGTGCTCAGAAAGGAGAAAGAGAAGTTAACCCACAGAAAGAGACGAACTTCAAGCTTCTTTATTTACATATTTAATATGTGTGGTTTTGAACTGGTTGTTAATAAATAGTCATTCATCTTGAGCTCTGGCAACTTTAAAATGAGTTTTTTCAACTATTTCCCGAAGTATATATTTATATTTTATATTTATTCTTTATTTCAGACGCCAAGTTCCATATAAAAATAACAGACATACAACTCTAAAAGAGAGAGAAAACAAGAAGATACAACATACATAATATATATATTGTATAATATGGTGTAGATGCTTTTGTTTGAAAGCTACTGAAAAGCCACCAGAATCACAAAGGAAGTTGCCGAACGTCTCCTGACTGTCTTTCTCCTCCGCCCCAGGAGCCCGTCCTCTTCTCCGGCACACTGAAGATGAACCTGGACCCCTTTGAGAAGTACAGCGATGAAGAAGTGTGGAGGGCTCTGCAACAGTCCCACCTCCACAAGTTTGTCAGCAACCAGCCAGCAAAACTGGACCTGGAGTGCTCCGAGGGAGGAGAGAACCTCAGGTGGGCTCAGAGACGCGCCGGGGGGGGGGTTTGAGTCCGCCGGGCTCTTCATGTGCCGTTGTGTCCGCAGTGTGGGCCAGAGGCAGCTGGTGTGTTTGGCTCGAGCGCTCCTGAGGAAGACGAGGATCCTCATCCTGGATGAAGCTACGGCTGCCGTGGACCTGGAGACGGACGATCTCATCCAGTCCACCATCCGGACTCAGTTTGACGACTGCACCGTGTTCACCATCGCTCACCGACTCAACACCATCCTGGATTACACCAGGTCTGACACACAATACTTTGACCGCTCTGATGGGGCTCCAGCCCAACTCGTAAAACAAAGGTCGCCCGTAGAGATCAGACACACTGACAGGGTCGTATGAATTGATGGTTTGGAGA
This sequence comes from Liparis tanakae, assembly GCA_036178185.1. Lineage (NCBI taxonomy): Eukaryota > Metazoa > Chordata > Actinopteri > Perciformes > Liparidae > Liparis > Liparis tanakae. The sequence goes on from CM070105.1 coordinate 7,783,090, forward strand.
ACCAGGCCGGAGCAAAGCTGTGCAGCAAACTGTGCAGCAAACTGTATTTCACACCCTTAAAATATTCCTGTAAGTGTGCGCGCCAGTTTTAGATAAATTATCGCCTCTTGATGGCAAAATAAAGCAGCGACAATATTCTAAATATAGCGTGCTTTGAGGTTTTCTCTGGCGAAAAAATGTCTCTGCTGCCCTAAAGTGTAAATTGTTCTCGTCTGTTTCTCCAAACCGGGAAAGAGACTGTAGGTCACCAAATAAACCGATAGAAAAGAAGGTGGAATCGACCTGTGAATGTGTATATATAGATGCATTTATATGAAAAGTATGCAGGCTTTGTGAATGACCTTCTCTCTCCTCTCTCCTTGCAGAGTGCTGGTGTTGGACAAGGGGCAGATAGCAGAGTTCGACACTCCGGCTAACCTCCTGTCCCAGAGGGGGGTCTTTTACGGCATGGCTAAAGACGCAGGCCTGACGCAGTAGAGCCGCCTTCCCTCCCCCGATGTTACAAACAGGGGTCCGACTCTGCATTTGAAACCTGGACGTGGAACTGAAGATAACCTTTTTCTATGTGCACTGGGTGTTTTGTTCTTCAGGACACTCACTGAAGGTTTTTGAATTAAGCCTGAACTCCTTTGCAGACTTGGATGGATGAGCAGGTGCACACAGGTGTGTGGCGTTGGAGCCCGCATCGGGACGTCCACGTGCTCCTCTGTTATTGTCTGCACTGTCTTGTCTGGGGGGCCATCGGGGTCTCGTTGGCATCTAATTAAGGAAAGAGAACAAGCCATATGTGCAAATGCTGGTTGATCCAAGTCTGCCCGTTAGTGCCTTCTGCCAGTGGGATGAAGTCAGAGAATGTTTTATATCCAGCTGTCTGCTGCAAAACAACCAGAGAAAAAGGAGGAACTTTTTTATTTAATTTTTTTCTACAAAGAAAAAATACTGTGCCACTGTACTTCTCCTCATATATATATATGAGTATAAACTTTTGTGATGAACCCACTTATTTTTGTACTGTACTGTTATTTAAGCTACTTTTAAAATAATTGTCTCATCTAGAGAAGTTTGATTCTTTTGTGAACCAAATCTATTAAAACTTGAATTCTGTACCACCAACATATGAATTGTGAAAATGCCTTTAATAAAAAATAATAAAAGGATGAACAATGTTTGTGCTGTTTTTTATATATATAGTTGTCTATATTTATATATACTGTATATATGTATATGCATATCTATTTATATATAATGATATCTAATTATATATATGTGTGTGTGTGTGTATAAATGTTTATCATAGTTAATGGTCAAATTTCCCATGGAAGTGGGATGAAATTTACTCAATTGCCAGTTTATTAGTTACATTTTGTAATATTAGAAACTGAGGTTGTAACTACTCTAGTCGTCCGCTAGAGGGCGCTCACTAGTCGTTACTGCGACGACACGTTCCTGTAGGTCCATGTTGCATAACATCAGGAGAACACGTCCTCTTCCGATGCTGTTCACACCAAAAATGTTTCGAAATTTTCAGTCAACATAGAGACGCAAAATGTTGCGAAAGTAGGCTACCTCTCATGAGTAGACTACCAGCATCACAGAGAATAAAACAGGCGATGTCATGTATAAATATTTATATATATTATATTAATGTTATGAACCCAATCACGAGGGCGTTAGATGTTCATGTGGATGGAGGAGTAAAAGCCACAGAGATAAGCCCCGCCCCTCGCGAAGATTAGCGTCACTTTTGGTGTGAACGCGGCTTTACTCAGAAGGCGGCACAGGTTCTGGTCCAGGTTCTGGTCCAGGTTCTGGTCCAGGTTCTGGTCCAGGTTCTGGTCCAGGTTCTGGTCCAGGTTCTGGTCCAGGACACGGTCTAACTCTACACCAGGACATGGTGCTGTTAGCTTAGATACAGCCAGCTACAGCTGTTAGCTTAGCATCAGAAACAAGGAGACAGCGCTGTGCTAAGCTAAGCTAGCTGGCTTCTAGCTGTAGCCTCACGTCTAAATACTATGAGGCTACAATCAGCAGCCAGCAACATGTTGGGCAACATCACTTTTGTTCATAATTTTTTTTTAAACAACCAAAAATGTACTTGTTTTGTGTTTCTTTGTACTTGTTTGTACACCTCATGTAGAGTAGACTGAAGACTTTCCTCTTTGACAGTCTTTTAGTTCGGGCTGAATCAGGTTCACCTGGTCCTGACCTTGAGATGCTGCTATAGGCTTATAGCTGCTGGGGGACGTTTAGGATACACTGATCACCTCTCTCCTCTTTTCTCTCTCTGGATCTGTGGATGAATTTTCATCTCTCCATCACACATTATTAACTAATTCCTCCCTGGAGTCCTTCTGACTTCTCGTCTCATGGGGTCATTGGACCCCATGAGACGGCATAGATCCCATCTGCTGATGGATCATCGAGGTCTGGGTCGTGGAATATGCCGACTACCAACTACGCCATGGCCCTGAGGCTCCGCCCACTCCTCCCTCTCCCTCCATCTGCCTGATGGATCGTGGAGGTCTCAATCGTGGAATATGCCGACTACCAACTATTATTACACTCTGTCGTACTCATTGATTGTGTTGTTACTGTGTTTTAATTTGTGTGTAATGATTCCTTCTGTACACATTACATCTATTCTTCTGTCCATCCTGGAGAGGGATCCTCCTCTGTTGCTCTCCTGAAGGGTTCTCCCCCCCCCCCCTGAAAGGGTTGTTTGGGTGTTGTTCCTAAGCCGATGTGAGGTCAAAGGTCAGGGATTTCTATATGTACAGATTGTAAAGCACTCTGAGACAAATTTGTAATTTGTGAAAATGGGCTGTACAAATAAAGTGAATTGAATTGAATTGTTTTGTGTTTCTCTGTACTTGTTTTGTCTTTCCTTTTAATTGTTTTGTTTCCGAAGCTGTTAAGTTTGACTCTGGATTCAAGAATCTGGCGTCCAAAGACCAGAAACTTGCAACTTTGGTTTTCTATCATATCTCTATTCTCAGAGTGGGCTTTACTTATTAAAGAAATCACCGAAAAGACCCAGACACACACATGTGTGTTCAAATAAGCTGATATATACTCACACATGCAGAATGTGTGCAGTTGTTTCTCATTGGGAGCCAAATAGAGAAAATACAATCCTTCTTATAAGAGACCTGCAGCTCTGGAGGCTCTACAGGCTCGAGATAAACGGGCTATATTTAATGCACGCACACACACACACACACAAACACACACACATACACACACACACACGCACACAGCAATCAGCATGTCTGCATGGAGAACACACCGTCTCCCACACAGACACTTGGCCACAGCGTGAGTCCACAGTTATTGCTCCGGGAGGCAGCGCTGTCCTCGGCTGAACTGGAGGAAACCAATCGGAGGAGTGAGCACAGGAAAGCAGCGAGCAATTACACCTCCATTCATTAAATGTTCTGCCAAACACACACACACACACACACACACACACGCCCACTGCATGGGGAGCACATCACCTGATGTTCAAAGTGGCTGTCCTCGCCTCACCTCTGCTGCTGGCCTCCACCAGGCGGATGGGGCAAAGGGGAGGTGTGCACAGGGTGGTGTTTGATATTTTAGTTTCCAGAGCCGTTCATTAAACCTGACTGCCGGGTGTAAGCTGTTGTCACGGCGCTGTGAAGATGCAACTGCTGCCTGCTTTCGCAGCGGCCTGCGTTTTCGTTTATTTCTTTTGGAAGGTGAACGTGTGCGTTCTTGAGTTCTTGAGTTAATCTCTTAATCAATATAACACAGTATATTAAATGTATTCTGTACCCATTTTTGTACGTCTTTCATATTGTTGTAAGCTGATCCGGTTATTTACAATAACACTTTTTACAACTAAGAATAAAGTAAAACTATAGAGTTACGGCAGTTATTCAGTCATTACAAGGTGCTAACCCAAGTGGCTGCATCAGCTCCCTCTGTATTTTAATATTCACTTTTGATTTGATTATATTTATTTTTGCAACCAAATTATCTAATGTAACGCTCCAAACTGAAGGTCATTATTTAAACTTATTTCACTTTATATGATTTTGTGGAACCTGAAAGAAATTTTCTTTTTTATTATTGGTTATCACAAATAAAAGAGGAGCGTTTCCCCATTTTCTTTCTTTGTGACTCATTTATTTGTCGGATACATTTTGCTGGTGAAATAGTTTTTCTAAACATTATAATAATATGAAGAAAAAAATCATGCACAAACTAATTACACATTTTATTAATTCAGCATATCCTCTTACATTTCCTGTGGGATTGAAAAGTACATATATCAACAATAATTGTATTTTCAAATTGCCTGTTTTCAATTAATTTGATCTCTAAGCCATTAAGATGATCAATATAAATTCTCGTAACGTGGCTGTGGCTCAGGAGAGTTTAGGAAATTAATTTTGTTACAGCAAATAAAAAAAACATTTGTTGACTTAGAAAATGTAGTAAGAAAAGAACCGTAATGTTATTAAATATATATATGATATGAAACCCTGATTGATAGTCAGAGGAGTTTCTATTGATTCATAAGGTAATTATATATATTTATTTACATATAAAATTACTCAGTAGCTTCTATACGAATAGTACACGTCATAACCATTAAACCATTAAACCATTAAACCCAACGTACACCTCCAGCATTTCCACTGCGTGTAATCATCAAACAGCCTACATGTCTCTTCCCTGGAGCCGCTGGAGCCCGCAAAGGGTTAAACGGGGTTACCGGCAATCCCTTTAACAGGCAGGTGCCCCGCCAGTCCCAGCCCAAAGCTCACCGCGCACTTCTTTTCAAAAGCTTCTTCCAACATCTCGGGAGCAACTCATAACTGTCATGTGGCGAAGGAACCTGGCGAGTCTCGTTCCCCGGGACGTCTGCAGCTCCTCAGAATAAAACAGAGCATCTTCGGCCACAAGAGAGGGCTCCGACTGGACCCACCGGCTCTCTGACTGGACCCACCGGCCGACAAGCATCAGACCGTTCCGCGTGGGACGCTCCGCTGAGTCGTCGTTTCACCCACTTTTACCTTCCGAGCCGTGGGAGTGTTACTCGATCAGAGATCTGTCAACTTCAAAAGAAAGAAAGAGAGAAAGAAAGAAAGTCTTGGTCACTTGTTTGCGGTGCGTGCCGCTCTGGAGATGTGGTGGATGCTCTTCCCCCGGTGGATCTGGTTCCTGGCGTGTGTGTCGGTGTGGATGGAGCAGCAGGACGGAGTTTCCCCCGATGCCACCTACTCGCACCCGGGGGTCTGCCCCAACGACTTGAACCCCAACCTGTGGGTGGACTCCATGAGCACCTGCACACGGGAGTGTGCGTCCGACCGGGTAACGCCACTAACTGCTGCATGCCGTATTAACACGTTTTGTTCGCGTTCTGCTCTGGGTTGCAGAGAATATCCTGTTGGAAATGCCTTCCAGATGCCGGCAGCGTCTGTAACTCTTTTCTCTTTCTCCTCATGCAGGAGTGCGAGTCCTTTGAGAAGTGTTGCCAGAACGTGTGTGGGAACCGGAGCTGTGTGGCGGCCCGCTTCCTGGACGGGAAGAAAGGCCCCGTGGGGATGCCCACGGGCGCGTCCTGCTCCGGCTTCCCGTGCGCCCAGCAGGGGTCGGAGTGCGACATCTGGGACGACCAGCCGGTGTGTAAGTGCCGCGACCGCTGCGAGAGGGAGCCGCACTTCACCTGCGCCTCCGACGGCATGACCTACTACAACAAGTGCTACATGGACGCCGAGGCGTGCTCCAAGGGCATCGCCCTGGCCGAGGTCACGTGCCGCTTCCACCTCACCTGGCCCAACACCGGCCCGCCCACGCACCGGGCGACCACGCTCCGCCCGACCACCGCCGCCCCTCCCCGGGCGACCGCCCCGCCCCCCACCGAGCCCGAGGCGCTCGCCGCGGTCGGCAACCCCGCCCGCCAGACCGTGGCGGCGGGGGACACGGCCAGCTTCCTGTGCGACGTGTCGGGTCGCCCCCGGCCCGAGATCACCTGGGAGAAGCGGCGGGACGGGGAGGAGGCGGCGGCCATGGGGCCCAACCACGTGCGGGGGAACATGGTGGTCACCAACATCGGGCAGCTGGTCATCTACAACGCCCAGCCACGTGACTCGGGCGTCTACACCTGCACGGCCCGGAACCCCTCCGGCTCGGTGCGGGCGCACCACCCGCTCACCGTGCTGCCGACGGAGCGGCCGGCGACCCCCGCGCCCCAGAACCTGACCCGCTGCCCGCCAGAAGAGTGCCGGAAACCCCCCGACCCCCCAGAGGAGTGCGGCGGCGAGCTGGAGACGGTCAGCTGGTACTCGGAGCCCCACACCAACATCTGCGTCTCCTTCCTCCACTGCCAGGCGGCCCGCCGCCGGCCCGGGGGGGTCTTCCAGACCTACGAGGAGTGCATGCGGTGCTGCGGGCCCGAGCTCTCGGGCCTCTGCGGGCTCCCCAGCCTGCAGGGGCCCTGCAAGGCCTACGAGCCGCGCTGGGCCTACAGCGGCGGCCTGCGGCAGTGCCAGCCCTTCGTCTACGGCGGCTGCGAGGGCAACGGCAACAACTTTGACTCCAGAGAAGCCTGCGAGGAGACGTGTCCCCACCCCCAGAACCACCACTGCAAGGCCTGCAGGCCCCGGGGCAAGATGGTGACCAGCTTCTGCCGGAGCGACTTCGTCATCCTGGGCCGCATGACGGAGCTCACGGAGGAGAAGGACTCGGGCCACGCCCTCGTGACCGTGGACGAGATCCTGAGGGACGAGAAGATGGGCCTGCGCTTCTTCGGCGAGGAGCCGCTCGAGGTCACCTTCCTGGACATGGACTGGAGCTGCCCGTGCCCCAACATCACGGGCGTGGCCGCCGAGGGGCCGGTGATCATCATGGGCAGCGTGAGCGACGGCATGGCCGTGCTGCGGCCCGAGAGCTTCGTGGGCTCGTCCACCCCGCGGAGACTACGGAAGCTGAGAGAGGTCATCTCCAAGAACACGTGTGACATTCTCAAGGCCATCACCAACAGTCCGCAGTAGGGTCGGGTTCAGGGCCCGCCAGGTTTAGGGTCAGACGGCTGCAGTAGTGTTTTTGAATTTCAGGACCATTCTCTACATGTAATAGATGTCTTTCTTGTTTCTCGAAGGTCTGACATGACGCCCGTTGAAATCTCACGTCTGTAAACACGAGGGCCATCGTGATCCTCCCGTTGCCCCCCCGTCCCCCCCCCCCGTCCCCCGTCCCCCAGACTGTGACCTCATGTCCTCTGCGGCCTCCAGCCCAAATGGAGGCCGCAGGCTTGAAGCGCAAAACAGACTCGATGGGTCAGATTGTTCTGTACATAATTGAAGCATATGCAATTATTTTTGTTTATTTCTATTTTCCATTTTTGAGACCCGTTCACGCTCCTTACTTCATACGTCTACCCCGTAGTTTTGTATGAATACACCCGAGGTACGATTTAGTTCATCCACATGAACGAGTTGTAACATATTTTAATAACAACCACATTTTGTCCCAGTCAGCCATTTATTTGGCGTTTTTTTTAGGCTATTTATTATCATGTCTGCTTTTCTTGTATCTGTTTTTTGTACTTTTATTATTATTTTGTATAATTCTGCAAAGAAAATAAAGAATTTGTTATTTTCCCATCAGTCTCAGTCCTTCATTGATTCTGTTTGATGGACTTTTGTTCATATCCACGTACTATTGCATCATATCCAATAACGGGGACTTTGATAGGGCAAAGGACCTGATGGAGGCCTGATGGAGACCTGATGGAGGCCTGAAGGAGACCTGATGGAGGCCTGAAGGAGACCTGATGGAGGCCTGATGGAGGCTGAGAGCGGCTGCTCCTTGAACCTGTGTGGCCGCTCTGACAGGCCGTGATAAAAGAGACTTGGGAATAGCGAATCCCCAGCCCCCCTCCTCCCCCCACCAAACAGAACCCATCCATTCTGCAGACCCCTGTGGCGTTGTAAAAACGTCACCCCTCCCGTGATGCAGCCTAATTGGGTAAGGAGCCCAAGCCGTAAACCTCAGATCCAATCCCAAAAACAAGAGTTATGTGTTTCATGGCGTGCCAGCCGGCGTCTCCGGGCCACAGGAACAGGCCTTTGGTGGGCTTCGACGAGGGTGTTCCACTTCCCAGATGAGCTCCTCTGTTTCTCCCATCCAGAGCGGTGGAGGGGAGGAACCACCAGGGAGCTCCAGACCTGCACTTCAGCAGCTGTTGGGGCTCGGAGAGTGTTCAGCACCTTGGATCGCATCAGAAGGCCACATAAACAACCAGAGGACCTACCAACAGACATTTTATCGCTTTTCGACAAACGCTGTTTATTCGTTTCAAAATCACACACTTTAGTCAGATAGGTTACGTGTCCAGAGGGCGTCTCTCTGCTCGGGGGTCAGTGGGTTGGATGGGTTCATCCCCGCACGCTGAAGGTTTCATGTGAGAGTATACAGCTGAAGAGGGTCCAGCATTAAGGCTAGAGGGGGAACTGGACCGCTTTAGATCCAAGGGAACATGCATCGACACAATTATGATGGAAAGTATATCTTTTGGTGTCGACGGCTGTGTGCATCAATCCTATGGAAGCACATATCCTCCAAGAAAAGAAAGCCATGGATAAATATGAATGCATGATTAATTAATTTGATTAAAACCACAATATTAATAGATATAGTACATTATATTGATATAAACATTTTACTCTTGAATTCAAGATGACGAGGAGGTTGCGTGAGTTCATACACGCTGAAGGTTTAATGAGTGAAACTGACGAGTCATAAACATCTAGTTATTATGGAACGTATATATTTAGGTGTTATACATCTCACGCCTATAGGTTCCTGTGTAGACTGCTCTGTGTGCTTGTATTAATCCTATGAAAGCACATTTATGAACATGAATGCATGATTCATTAGATTAAAATATTGTAAGTTAAACATTTAACTCGTGAAAAAAATGACGAGTCATGTTTTAAATCATAATTCAGTTCATACGTAATGGGATGGTTTGTTAATGGAAAAAGATAAAGTATGTTTAAGTCACAGTCTGATGTTTTACAGTTTATCAACATCTCGTAAAGAGACTTCAGTGGAAATTATGAAAGTAATAACATTAGAAAAAAAAGGATATTACAATATTATTTTAATTCTTTCTCTAATTATGATTTTTCTTTTTGTAGAATACTTTGTATGATAAATATATAATATATTTACACCTGCTCAGGCATATAGGATTAAAAAAATGAGAGTAATAAGATGTGTATTAATTATTCAAGAATAAAGTTTATTATTGAGCTTTTCAGTTCAGTTAAAAAAAGTTAAATATAAATGTTGAGAATGAAGGCAAAATACCTGTTTAAGAATAAAATGTATTTGTTAAGAAGACAGTGGGAATACTATTTGGAAAATCAGGACACAATCTCGAGAATAAACGTCAAACTTGAGAAGAAACCACATAATTAAAAAAAAATAAAAATAAAAGTTCTTCCTGCTCTACGACTCCTTAATGGAGCTTTGGGGGGAACGTGTGACTCCTTGATGGGGTTCTAGTTATCTCTACTGTTGGATGGAGTCCAATTGGTGAATTTGATGTCAATTACAGATGCAAAGCAATAGTTCAGCTGAGGGAACCAGTTAACCCCTCAAACTTAAAAACCCTCAAAACGACCTCAGATACCTTCAATTACGGTTCCTCTCCTCTGGTTTTTAAATACATTTTAGAAAAATACATAAAAAACACCTCTAACCACTTCAATGCTCGTCAGGGGTCCACAAAAGCAACATTTATTATCAATTAAAATGTGTGAATATTTAAAACATGTGTGATCGAGTCCTTTTATGCCTTTTAAGTACAAGGGTACAAGAGTTAAGCTTTGATGTGCACTGAGGAATTCTCTCTCACCCCCCCCTCCCCCACCTCCCCTCCTCCTCCTCCTCTCAGCCGTTGCTGATTCGATGGGGTCAACGCGTTCACGAAGCTCAGTTCACACGAGGCAGGAGGAGAAATCAGTGTGGTCCCAATGAGAGAGGCTCAGATGTAGACCTGGGACCAGGTAGAGAGGACCCGGAGGACCCGGAGGACCCGGAAGACCCGGAGGAGGCCGCATCAGAGCCGGTTGCATTCTGCATCTCAATGTGGTGGATCCAGAGCACCTGCTGAACACATCAGCTATCCGGGTGGTGTAGGACCTCTGATTCATGACCTGCATCTGGAATGGCCATATCATTTGGGACGGCTATTGAAAAGTTACAGTCGCCACTCACACGCATTGTGACTGGAGATGAACAGGGGGGGAAGGGCTGTATATCACCCAGAGGGCAGTGACAGCTGGCAGCGATTGAAGCCATTTTATATATATATATATATATATATATATATATATATATATATATATATATATATTTATTATCATTATTATGTATATTTAATATATATATATATATGTGGGATTGATGTTATACAATATGTATATTATATGGTATTTATATATCATATTATACTGAATATTATATGATATATATTAATTTACTGAATTGTGTGAATAAGACATCCTTACTATGTCAGTGTTGGAATAAATGTTAAATATTTTAAACTACCAAGTAGAAATACATTTGATCTGGGTTTTTGGGAGGTTTGCTGGAATTGATTGGATGGCCCTACCAAAAACATTATTCCACCAGCTGCACTGGAAAGGAATAATTCATTAAATGTATGTTTGTGCTTTTGGATATGTGTATGTGCATAAACATGATTCAAACTGTTTATTTTTGCATATATATATATATATATATAAACACATTAACGTGACTATTTGTAATGTATTTTAGGATATGATGATCATGGGGCGATACATACTGACAATTAAAAAATAAAGAGACAGTTGGTTTATTCTTAATAAGCAGGCTTCAGTGGACCTCTCTTCAGTTAGGACCCAGTCACAGCACCACCTGTGCTTCACCTGTAACCTTCATACTACACCATCATCATCATCATCATCATCATCATCATCAACATGTGATCTGTTCTGCTGTGATGCTGTCAGTGTCCGCTCTGTGTTGTGTGAACATGTTTGAGGAGTTGACTCCATGAGGTTACGTATCAGACTGAAACATGGAGAGCACAGCTCCTCTCACAACCCTAAAGACGTCACATAGTTTATAGTCAAGTGGTTGTTGGGCGTTGTTGGGCGTTGTCTGTTTTTAGCTGTATGGCTATATCTGCATGTACATTTAAATAAGTCATATATATTTTATTTGTACACACTGATTCTGATTATATAAATAACAATTGAGGTAGTTTGCTGTTCCTGTAAAACTGAGCAACAGGGCGATTGGGTTCCCCAGGTAACACCAACACATTTACATTAGCAGGTCATGACCTTGATTAGCTCAGAGCTGCAGGTCACATGTACATCTGATCCAATGACATCTGCACACTTCTAGGTTAGCAAAGAAAGACAATCTTTGGTATTTTAGAATTCTTTATGTCAAGCACAAGTTACATACTCCCCTAAAAGCGGAACCTTCAGGATTATTGGTGGCATTGCATTGAGATTACATTCCTGTATTTTAATTGTTTGGCTGGATCTCAAATCCTCCGATTCTTCCGTCTGCAGTGAATCTCCAGGAGGATCAGAAGAAGAGGACGACACGTGAGTTCAATGTGCTAGCCAGAGCTAAAGGTCTGAATACTCATGACTTCTGTCAAGAGTGACATTAATGAGAAATAAATGAACTTTATTGATTTTAGTAAATGGCTGCAAGAGTGAACATTTTAAAGGGGTCTGAAGACTGCACTGTAGTCGTGGCACTGAGCCAAACGGGTACGTTGGAAACAGAAGCTATCAGCAAAGTCACAAACAACGTGAGTTGAAAAAGAGGCAAATTAGTGAGTGAACAGGAATTGTTTTTATTCAGCTCTGGCACAATTAAGGTAACACACTTGTTTCACTTTATTATGATTATGATGTCATAATATGACAAATTAATCAAACATCTTGAATGTTTTAAGACTTGTACATGTCCGAAGCTCTGACTTTAAACTACACATCGACCCTGATGAAGCTGTACTGTCAGAGCTTTCACATATAATCTGGCCTGTGAAACAAAGAAGCCAATCACACGAGCTCTGGCGGTCACAGTAATTACACATGCGTGTTTGACCGAGACGTACGAGCAACTTTCAGGATATAGAACACTTCCAAAAGGCCGAAGTTACCTTCGGTCCATCGTTACGTCTTTTTTGTTGTTGGTGTTTTCTGAAGATGCTTCCAGTTGTCACAGAGGAACCGTGTGTGTGCGGCGTTGAGTGAACAGACGCGTCTCTGGAGCGACGTGGGATCGCCCTACAAGTGACGAGGGCTCAGAGAAGTGAAAGTGAAGATCACCGTTGACAGAAGCGTTCAGACCGGATCAGACCGACCTGAAGCCGCTCCTCCGGAACGAGGCTGTGAAGGCCGAGGAGGCTCTATTGTTCCAGAGGAGGCTCTATTGTTTCAGAGGGAAACGTACATCTCACAAATGCTTGGTTTCTGGGAGACGGATTTATTTTTGTTCTTGTGGCTGCTGATTGTGAATGCATACTCATCTTGTCCCGGTAAAACGGATGGATGATTTATTTATTCTACTCTGCTGCGGCTTTTAAAAATGAATAAAGATAGATCAATGGTGGATTAACTTCTTAATATATCACACTCTTTGTGGACAAGAATCTAAAACATCTTCACGAAGAAAAGTATTTTATCCAACAATAAAAAAGGAGTACAATATTGTCCAGCAAGAGTAAAATAAGTAACACTGTATACTGTGTGGAGCTCTAATTTCATTTGGGAGATTTTAAGGAACGGAGGTGGTTCGGGCATCTGATCCGGATGCCTCCTGGACGCCTCCCGTTACAGGTTTTCCCAGGCACGTCCAACTGGGAGGAGACCCCAGGAAGACCCAGGACACGTGGAGGGATTACATCTCCCGGCTGGCCTGGGAACGCCTCGGGATCCCCCAGGATGAGCTGGAGAATGATGCGGGCGAGAGGGAAGTCTGGGTCAGCCTGTTGGGTCTGCTGCCCCCGCGACCCGACCCCGGGATAAGAGGTTGAAAACAGATGGATGGGTTTTAATCCTCGCAGCAGTGCACTGATCAGTCTGTGTACTCAGTAACTTAAAAAGGTACAAATAAGTTATCTCACATCAGCGGTGCATTGGGACCCGTTTGTGTTTTTTAGGGCAGAGCGCCATCTGGTGGGGCTTTGCAGCATCTACAGCGATGCCTCCTTCACAGGGATGCAGCTCTACAGGGAGAGCGATAGAAACACTTGCTTCTGATCCCTTCAACCAGAGAGTGGCACACTGAATGTAACAGGCTACACGGAGCTGAGCATAAGCACATAGCAGCTATTTATTTATATATATATATATATATATATATATATATATATATATATATATATATATATATATATATATATATATATATATTCAGTCATGTAGAATGGAGGAGAATCACACGGGGGCCTTCGTTTTGGTAAAAATTGCCCGAAATAAACTCCTTGCTCAGCAGACCAGGGCGCTGTCGAGACTGATCCCTGAGATGAGGTCTCCCTCGGGAAATATGGTTACTGACCCTAGATCTGTGAATGATGTATTTTGTAGCTATTATTGAGGGCATGATTCATCAGACTGCCCAGCAGAGGTGTGAAACGGGCACGACGCTTTGGCATCTATCCCGTTCCCCAAAGTCGGTTTATGACATGCTTAATAACCTTGGAGCTCCAATCAGGACCCTGGAAGTGCAGGAGGCAATCAGACTGCTACAGAACGGTAAATCTCCAGGCTCAGACGGGTTCAAAGTACAATTTTAAAAAACATGCTCCCACCTAGTCTCCCGACTGCTGACAAAAGTGTACAATGAATCCCTGACGCTAACTGAAGCCACCATCTGTCTTCTACTAGAAAAAGACAAGGATCCCTTATTATGCAACAACTACAGACCCATATCCCTTCGGAATCCTGCTCCGATGAGAGGTTTGGGACTGGGATGTCTATGTGTACAAATTGTAAAACACTCAGAGACAAATTTCTAATTTGTGAAAATGGGCTATACAAATAAACTGAATTGAAAACTGAATTGAATGTTGACCAGAAGATACTAGCTGCGGTTCTAGTTACACGTCTGTAGACATCTCTGCTATCTTTGATCTCTACAGACCTAACAGGTTTCATGGCTGGAAGAAGCTCCTCATTTAACGCAAGGCGGTTGCTTAACATAATCAGCTCCCCAGGCCATGACACCCCTGAGGCTAGACTAACCTCAGAAGCGGAGAAGGCTTTCGAAGGGGTCGAATGGAAATATATATAATACATTGTGGAAAGATTTGGCTTCAGTAGGAACTTTGTCGCCTGGATCAAGTTGCTAAATAACTCGCAGACTGCCGCCTTTCTCACTAACTGGAGGTTAGGGTTGGGGTTAGGGTTGGGGTTAGGGTTAAAAGCTGGCAGTCAAGGTCAGGGTCGGCAGGGGTCAGGCAAGAACATCCAATACGGCAATTAAAAACAATAAAAGTAATCTGAAAGTTTTAAAAGAAGGGATAGCCCAATATTATTACGGTAATATATATTGGGCTAAGAGTCCCCCCAGGCACTCGCAGGGTTAGGTTGGGAAAATGCGGAGCCAAGAGGGGCACTGGCACTAGGGGGACTCAAGGTTTGTTAAAAACGGGAGGGGAGACAGGGCCGGGCCCAGTCCGCCGGCAGCAGAAGGGGAGGAGACCGGGGGACATCTAGAATTTCTCATTTAGCCCGAGCGGGTCTATAGTCACCAGTCTGTGGATCCACCTCCTTTCCGCCGCCTGGCGCTGGGTCCTGGTCCACTGCCTGTTGCCCTCCAGGCCCAGGCTCTGGAGGCTGTGTGGGCCGTGAAGTTTAAAATGCACATAGAGGACGCTGGTGCCCTTCCCACTGGTGATCATATAGAGGTGCTGTCTGACACACAGTTGCAGCTGGTTGCCCGTCTCCCCCACATATAGTTTGCGGCAGGTCCTGCACCGGACAGCATAGATGACGTTGCTGGCTGTCGGTAGCAGGACCTGATCCACGTTAAAACCAATTTTAGATTGGGGGTTAAAAATGTGGGGAAGACAAATAAAACCGATCCCTGATACCCGAAGCGCTTCCTTCCCGGTCTCCTTTTTGTTTAAATCTGTGTGGACCAGGATGTCTTTCAGGTTCTTGTTTCTCCTGAAGGCGGAGATTACCCGGCTGGCCCCCAGGGCGGCACAGTGCTCCCTTGCCCCGCTGAAGTTGTGTTTGATTTTCTTAATAAAATCATGGATGGCCTCAGAGAAGGTTAAGACCAGCGGGACAAGGGAGTGAGCCGGTGGTTGGGCGGTGTAGTTGCCGTCCCTGAAGGCCCCGGCGACCTCCGCCTTAATTGTTCTTAGGAAGCGCCTTGAGTATCCCCTGAACCTCAACGCACCAAACAAGGTGTTGGTTGCCTCCTCCACATGGAGTGGGAGGGTGCAGATTCGGTGAAACCGGATCAGCTGGGACTTGATGAGGCCTCTGTAGGTGTGTTTAGGGTGATAGCTGGATTTATGGAGGAGGGCATGTCGGTCCGTGTTTTTGAAATAAACCTTGGTGGCCAAGGTTTTACTGGGGTCACTGGATTCTTGGAAGAAGACCCTAGTATCTAGGAACTCAACAGTAAGTGGTTGGAGGTTGTGTTTGATTTTGATGTGGGGGTGGTGTGTGTTGAGGGTGTTGAGAAAGGTATGGAAGTGGTCCACCGGGTGGTCCCAGAGGCTGAAGATGTCGTGCAGGTACCGGCAATAAAGTAGTGGTATGTGCGTCAGTTTGAGGAAGGCCGTTCTCTCACAATGGGCCAGATAGATATCTGCATAGGCAGGAGAATACTTCCGGCCCATGGCACACCCGCAGAGCTGGAGATAGTGTTTATTATTGAAAGTGAAGCATTCCGAGTCCGGGTGATGTGGAGTAGCTGGATAATTTCAGAGTCGGGTCTGGTCGGGTCTGGAAATTGGCGGAAAATATCTTGAATGGCAATGAGGCCGATGGTGGTTTCAATGTTAGTGTAAAGTGATTCAATGTCGATGGTGAAGAGGAGACCATGTGAGGGTACCTTATGGTGTTGGATTTTGTTAACGAACTGGTAGGTGTCTTTGAGGTAGCTGGGGTGGAGTTTGGAGAGGGGGTTAATGAAATGGTCTATGTATTCTGTGATGTGATAGGACTCGAAATCGCAATCTCTGACTATCGGTCGGCCCACCGGAACCACAAAGGAGACCGTCCATGTCTCAGGCTCATTCCACACTCGTTAGTGGCTCATTCCATACTCGTTAGTGGCTCATTCCATACTCGTTAGTGGCTCATTCCAGGATCACTCCATACTCATAAGTGGCTCATTCCATACTCATTAGTGGCTCATTACACACTTGTTAGTGGCTCATTCCAGGATCACTCCATACTCATAAGTGGCTCATTCCATACTCATTAGTGGCTCATTCCATACTCGTTAGTGGCTCATTCCATACTCGTTAGTGGCTCATTCCATACTCATTCCAGGATCACTCCATACTCATAAGTGGCTCATTCAATACTCGTTAGTGGCTCATTCCATACTCATTAGTGGCTCATTCCATACTCGTTAGTGGCTCATTCCATACTCGTTAGTGGCTCATTCCATACTCGTTAGTGGCTCATTCCATACTCGTTAGTGGCTCATTCCATACTTGTTAGTGGCTCATTGGGTCACAAGACGGGTAACATGGTAGAACATAAGTAAATAGAACAAATTCATCTGGTCTGAAAAATAACATCACTGAGTTGTGGTATACTGCCATCTAGTGGTATAAAGGTGAACCCTTTACTCGGCGTGTCCTCATACAGGCCCTGCGGTGTTCGCCCAAGAAACAGCAGAATGAGGTGGGAATATAAATATGATAACAGCAACAACTCTGCACAGACCCATTACTTTGACTAATCTATATTATAAACTGTGTTTCATTAAACAATGCAACGATTAAGTGACAAGTGGATTCTTGTGTGTACATATATATACATAATTATTATACTTTCTGTAGTCACTGTACTGTCGCTAACATTACATTACATTACATTACATTACATGTCATTTAGCAAAACGCTTTTATCCAAAGCGACTTACGACATATCCTGGTTTATTTATTCATTCTTCATATTGAGTATGTGTGCAGCCTCCATTCCTGTATCTTCATGCCACGAGATAACCGAGTGACACTTTCCAGAAGCAATTTACCGGCATCCATTATTTCATCGGTGTTGTTATTGTTATGTATGTGTGTGTGTGTGTGTGTGTGTGTGTGTGTGTGTGTGTGTGTGTGTGTGTGTGTGTGTGTGTGTGTGTGTGTGTGTGTGTGTGTGTATAATGATACATCATGCTGACTGTGTGTTATGCAAATAATTAGAACAGTAAATATCAGCAAAGAGTGTCAGTAGAGTGTTTCCCACATTAAACATGACTGAGGACTGGAAATGTGAGATCCGTGTGTGTACACGGGTCATGCAGACAGTCAGAGGGCGTGTGTGTGTGTGTGTGTGTGTGTGTGTGTGTGTGTGTGTGTGTGTGTGTGTGTGTGTGTGTGTGTGTGTGTGTGTGTGTGTGTGTGTGTGTGTGTGTGTGTGTGTGTGTGTGTGTGTGTGTGTGTGTACACGTCTGTGGTCACAAGTAGAAATATGGCTAGTTATATAGCTGGAACTACAGGTCTGACATTAGCAGCAGGTGTGTAAGCATCCTATTGCGACGCCACATTCAACACCTTAAAACACAGGTCCCCTTAATCTCTCCTCAAGGGGCTTTCAGCGTTATTCAGGACGCGTCTCGCTATGACGATAGGAAGTGAGCGGACACGGAGAGCCCAACTGTCAGCGCCTCTAAAGCTAATGCATTAAAATATGAATGAATAGTTCACACACTTACCCGTTGTAAAGGTTTAGCTCCACACCTTCCTTCTTGTATTAGTTGTTTTCATCCTGTCTCTCTAACTATCAGGTCATTCCAGATGCTGCTTCCCATCTCGTTAGTCCAACTCCCTTCACCAGCCTCTGGTCACCTCGTTAGTCCCTCATTACCTTCACCTTTGGCTTCATGCCCTTCTCACCTCCTGCCCATTCCCTCGTTAGTCTCTGTCTACTTAGGTTCCCTCCCTTGTCCTCTGCCAGATTGTCTTGTGTTTCCAGCTCAAGCCCTCATGCGTTACTTGAGTCAAGATATGTCTTCGTGTTCTGTTCTGGATTATGTTCTGAGTAAAAATAATTATTTGCAGTGCTGTCTCCGGAGTCGTGCTTTTGGGTCCACTCTAATAGCCCTGTGACACTCGTCCCCCATCACTCAGAGTGCCACTCCTATATTTTGGTTTATTGAGACTCAGAAGATAATCTGATTCCTCCTCTGATACTTACCCAAGAAGAAATGTTCAAATGTTTGTTAGGATTATGCATGGTAGTCCGAAGCAATGGCCAGAGACCAACACTGTGTTGATCGTGTTTGAATTGTGCCCATGAATGAAGTATGCGATCAACTTAGCATGTTGACCTGCACGGTGATGTTTTAAACACGTCATTCAGAGAGGTGGTTTAGTCCCTTGTTTGTCAATAAAACCAAGACAACCTAACAGAGGCCGACTCCCACTGGGAGGAGAGACCCCATGTCACATCTTGTATACAAGACTAAAGTATTCTTTTTCTCCTTCTGCACTTCATGACAAGCGTATCCCTTCGTGAGCATTTGAAGAACGTGACGTGTCCAACAAGTACATAGCTGCAAGCAGACACTTGGACACAACCCAGGAAAACTGTGCCTGGGTACATCGTGTTCACTCACACACACACACACACACACACACACACACACACACACACACACACACACACACACACATACACACATGGACCAGCAGGACGACACTCCCACGCTCAAATTTGTTCGGAATTGCAGACATATTGACACAAATAACAGCCTAAACACACACAACAATCTGTTAAGCCACACACACACACACACACACACACACACACACACACACACACACACACACACACACACACACACACACACACACACACTCTGTAGACCTCCTGTAAACTAGTAATTAGTGACTAAATCCATAGCAGATTCCCAATTGAGCAAGTGCTCCTGAAGCTCTAAACATAGAGGACATAAACATGTCACGATGTGTTCGAGGGGAACGCGGACGCCTCAGCACCGTGGGGGAACATCCCTCCCTCGGAGCACCCTGAAGCCTGCGTGGCATGTGGGAGATCCTCTTCTTTCATTTGGCAATTGACAAACATGGGCCGGACCAAGTCATAAAAACACCTCTCAGTGTTTTACATTGCAGTTTAACAGTTTAACTCCTCCCAAAACATTATAGCTGTGACGGGAGATTTTAATGTGAAAGAAACTGAGAGTATAATGGACTAACGTGGTGGGGTAAAGTAGGGTCAGCTGGCTGACGCGGGCCCACTGGTCACTGATACCCACCCGGCCCTGGTGTGACTAAGTAAGGGAAACACATCCTCTGAGGGTCCAGTCCCCCAGTCTACTCCCCAGCTTGATGAGACTTGAATAAGCTTGTCCGTTGGACTGTTACGCAGCATGCCGTCTCTCAGGGGGAAAGACTCCGAGGCCTGAGGACTCTTCTTCTTCTTCTTCTTCTTCTTCTTCTTCTTCTTCTTCTTCTTCTTCTTCTTCTTCTTCTTCTTCTTCTTCTTCTTCTTCTTCTTCTTCCCAGCTCTCCTCGGGCCACTCTTTCTACTCTTCCTCCTGACTCTATCCATTCCTCCCAGCTGCCGTGCAGCTGATGCCGGTGTCTCTGGGCTCTCACATGTTGCCACGTCATGTCCTTGTGTGGTGCATGTTTGGAGGTTGGATAACTGGGTTTCTATTAGCTGTTATCTGCAAGGGTCTCCTCACCCATATTTCGGGTACCCCCCTCCCATCTTTTCTCACTTTACTTGAGAGAAAACCCACAGATGGTTTCCAGATGTCTGTGTCCAACCTATATGCTAAGATAACTTACATTTTGAATATTTTGATTCAGATCAATTCGTACGGGCAGCCGGGCAAATATGTAATAGTTTCACTTTTTCAATAAAAGGTTTGAATAGATTCTTGTAGAGAGTCGACCTGCAAGAATCTAATCGGGAGAAAGAGCAGAAAGAGTGGCTCGAGGAGAGCTTCAAAGAAGAAGAAGAAGAAAAAGAAGAAGAAGAAGAAGAAGAAGAAGAAAAAGAAAAAGAAGAAGTAAGATGATGGATGTTAGAAGAAGAAGAAAGATAGAAGAACAAGAAGAAGACAAAAAAGAAGAAGAAGAATGAATAGAAGGAGAAGAAGAAGAATGATAGATGATAGAAGAAGAATGGTAGAAGAAGAAGAATGCTCGAAGAAGAAGATAGATGATAGAAGAAGAGGAAGAAGGTAGGAGGTCGATCGTTGTGAAGCTTGTCTAAGGCTTTTATTGTGAATAAAGTTGGAACGTGCATTATTAAAGAGAAGTTTCCAAACTTTCTAAAAAGAGTCCATGAGTTGGGACTCTTACCAACTAACTGACCCTTTCACCACTCGTACAGTCTGCTTTTACAAGTAACCGCCAGGAGGCCCCGAAAGGATCCCGAAACTGAAAATATGGTCGACAAATATTGCGTGACTGAGATACTCTGCTCGTAATAATGAAAACGTGACAGAATAGAAGCTTCGCTGCAGCTCTGACTGTCAGTCACACATCTCTGATGCTCGTACACATGTAGCGGTTAGCCGTGGGATGGCTAATGATGGCAAGAATGCGTTGCCAGTTGCTCAAAATGTTTTTTCATTGACGACCCCTCCTCAATATCACTTACTACAAAATCTCATCTATTTAGAAAAACACACAAAGCAACATCAAAGAGACGTCTGATGCAGAGAGAGACTTTATTCTGTGTGTGCAACATTTATTTAAATGGCCTCTCGATTTGGACACACACCGTTTCTCAGTTTCCCTATTTCCAAACACACCCACACACACACACACACACACACACACACACACACACACATACACACATACACACATACACACACACACACACATACACACACACACACACTCGTTCAGTTGATCCTGATGACTCACTCTGCTATATTTGGACTTATCTCCGGGCCTCAGTTTAACATTAAGAGGAGTATGTGTGTGTGTGTGCGTGTGTGTGTGAGAGAGAGATGGGGGGGGGGGGGGGGGGGGACACACACAATTCCTGCTGACGCCCACTTGGTAAACTGTGTGACGGCAATGCACAAGTCAACGACAGCACGCCGAGCACGGGAATAAACCAACGCCTTGTGTTATTTATTGTGCATCGTCACAATGTAGAAGCGTTAGGATCCAGGGTGAGGGATTGAGGGATTGAGGGATTGAGGGATGGAGGAATGGAGGGGTTGAGGAGCAGTGGCAGGAAATCCTGTCATGGCCCCTCTGAGGGGAGTTTGTAATTTGTGATATTGGGCTATATAAAACAAACTTAATTGAAATACATTCCAAAGTTTCATTTCTTTCTCCGGCCTACTAGACAACTGGTTATCTCAGACGCTCCACCGCTCTGAACAATAGAGGCCTCGCGCCCGTTTCCTCCTCCCGCTGCGTTCCAACTCTGACTCTCATTATTTCTTCTCCCCGCCCATACGCGGTCATTAGATGGCTATTTTCCCCCAAACAGCACGATGTCGGTGACTGATACATGCAGGTTGTCTTAAGAGGCAATGACTGCTCTGGGACTTTTTACTGCAGCGTGATTATGTGATGTATCACACCGTAGAGTAGAGTACAGTAGACGGCTCTGTGGACTCACAGCATTTTAATAGAACAGGTCAAGAATATAATTGTCTTTTGTAATATTTCATTAAGATCCGAACCTTTATTTTCAGGACATGTTCCCATTTGGAGCTTGTTTTTAATTTATCTCCAAGGATTAGATCCAACTATATATATATACAGTATATATATATATATATATATATATATACGACTATGACTATATATATGAATATATATATAGATATATACATATATTTATATATGAACATATATTTATAAATGACTATATATATGCATATATATGAATATATATATATGTAGATATATACATATATTTATATATAAACATATATTTATAAATGACTATATATATATGAATATATATACATATATACTGTATATCCACACACATATTCTTCCACTTACACATTCTGCTTCGCAGTGCAGAAGAAAAGTTTTATTGGGACTTCAAATGAGTAAATAACAGAGGAGCTGGAGGTCTTTGGAGCAATGCCTTCTGGGAAGTTGAGTAGATGACTCAACCAGTCAGAGCCAGGACTCAAACGTCCTCCTTCTGCTCCTCTCGGCACTCGACTAACATGTCACATGACAACATGTTTGGCCCCATAAGATAACGAGAACATTACATCAAAATCATCACTGGGAGTCAAACATACTGTCAAATGAAATGCTAAGAAAAGAAAAGAAATAATTCGAATGAGCTGCGCTGAAGGAACATCCAATAGAAAACTAGAGCAGATCCTTTAGGGATTGATTAGCTCCAGACCAGATGTTATTATTCTAGCTGTCAAGATAATGACGGCAATATTTCACCGTATTGTCGATGGAACGAAGCCATGTGTTCATGAAGAGGCTTCCTGTCTCAGCTTGTGTTGGACACTGTTAGAAAACACATGTCCTTCAACTGAAAATGTGCTTACAGTATGTAGTGCTTAATGTTCCCAACATTTTTTAATTTTCTTTCATATTCACTTTTATAGTTTCTATTTCTTCCATACAGATGCCACTCTCCTGTTGTGTATGACACTGAGCATGGACGGCTCCAATACATCGGCTCTCCTTGACTTCTTTATTTCGGTTCCTGAAGCCGAAACACCATAACTTTTGTGTATTTTATTCAGTCAATCATTACAATAAAATACAATATTATTCCATATAATACACAAAGCAGAAAGACTGAAAAGGTATAGGTAGAAGCAAAAATGCTTATGTATTCCTATCCTAAATTATTATAATCGAATAAATCAAATTAATATAAAATAAAGAAAAATAATAAAGGAAATGTAAAATAATACATATATATATATATATATATATATATATATATATATATATATATATATACACACATCTTCCATATACATACGTCTCAATCACACTTATAACCCTCAACATTTTTTTAATAAATAATCCCTAATGTGTTGACCATTCTAATTAAAACTTCATTATCCATAAAATATGAACAAACACCTTTTTTTCTTTTACTTTGACATTAGCGTTAATTCTCAGGGTGTTAAAGCAGGAAAAAGTAATCACACAACTACCCGGCTTGTGAACTGCGTTCGCTTATAGCAACTAATGCACAAAGAGCTATCATCCAACTCTGAAAACATTATGGGATGTATTTTGGGTTTCCTCTTTTAGCTCATTGTTCTGGCTCGTGAACACGGCGAAGCATCCGGCGGCTACAGCGCTCCGTGTTCGTCTCCAGTGCTGCTGGAGACAACGGAGCTAAAAGGAGATCGCCCAAAATAAACGCTGACGGTGCTCATTGTATCTGCTGGATGTAAAGAGAAGAAAACTGGTTGCTAACTGGTTGCTAACAGGTCAAAGTAGATGTGTTTCTTCTGTTTGTACCTACAAAATTATTACGGCAGCTTTAAAAAGTATACGGATTAAAAAAATAACAAAATGTGGACTCACGTCTGTTTGTAGGTTTAAACCCACAGCTGTCTCGTGACCTTCATCCACGCTACAAGCTTCTTCCCCATCTGAGTCAGACGCTCGTGAGGACCAGACGTGGCTGTGACACAGCAGCTATATTCAGTTTGTGTGTGTGTGTGTGAGGAAGAGCTGAGGCTTCAAGGGACGAGGAAGAAGGGCCGGGGATTCACACGGGGGATGGCTAGCATGAGCCAGACGGGGAAGTTAGCTGAGCAGAGCTGCCAACTTTTCAAAAAACCTTGGAGTGAGATTTTGTCGGGGGTGACCAAAATGTTGACGCGCACGCAGCCACACGCGGTGGTGGCTCAAATATCAGGAAATTTGAATTACTTTGGCGTTGAACCCA
Source organism: Liparis tanakae (assembly GCA_036178185.1). Classification (NCBI taxonomy): domain Eukaryota; kingdom Metazoa; phylum Chordata; class Actinopteri; order Perciformes; family Liparidae; genus Liparis; species Liparis tanakae. The sequence goes on from CM070105.1 coordinate 7,807,230, forward strand.
TGTTGTACCTCGATCTGGCATGGCAAAGGTCTTTTACGAGGCATCTTTGCTACCTTAAAGAATTAAAATGTTTTTAATAACTCTACTCTCATTTACAAAAACATGTCTAATTCTATTGCAAAAATGTCCTGTCTTTATGTTACATTATTTAGAATACATCTTACTTGTTCAAAGTATTGTTTTGAAATAAATTGAGAGGGTCCTTTTCCTAGGCCTGCAAATAAAAAGATAAATGCTATGTGGGCAGCTTAATAAACAATTCTATGATGTTTTGAGCATGCAGTACACCAAGAGGTCCACACGGGCCGGTTGAATGCACTTAGAAGGTCCCGGGACAATAAAGAGCTGTGGGCCCCTGATCAGACCCCTTCCCTGAGTTAGTTTGTCTCCTGTTTGTTGTGTTTTTGGGGTGGAATGTGTCCCGTTTGTTGTGTTTTTGGGGTGGAATGTGTCCAGTTTGGGTTTTTTGGGTGAATTGTCTCCCGTTGGTTGCGTTCTTGGGGTGGAATGTGTCCCTGTTTGTTGTGCTTTTGGGGTGGATTTCCCCCAATGCACGGGAGAACCAGAACCTGCACTGGCCCGACTCTGAGAGCCGGCTGCAGTTAAATTTATGCAGTTATTTTTTTAACACAAAATAAAAGTGTGCAGCTGCAGCAACTTCGCTGTAAGTCAGCGTTGACCTTTACGTTCCCACGGGACCCGGCAGCCTGGGTGGAGGTGCTGTGATGGTTACCCCGTAATGGCCTCACGGTGAACGTAGCGTCAGTGATATTAACACAATGCATCCAATCTGCTGTTTTCACTTTTTTACTGAGTATTTCTTCATCGTGGTGAAGACTTCCTCCGTCACTGCGGTAAGCTGCTGGGCCGGTGACCTTTGCACCAGCAGAGGTCAAATGTTTCAACGATGACTTCAAACTTTTATATATTTTTTTATTTTGCTCGTGATTCTGAGCGTCCAAACCGAACATTATATTATTAAACGTAACGTACAGCTGTTGTGGTGCGACAATCTCACTTACTTTTGACTCTCTCTTCTTTCAGTTTCCACCACTCTCTCGCCCCGACATCTCCGTCGCCGCCCGCTCCTCTCCTCCGTCAATTGTTACCGCAGGAAGAACAATGATGACATCACACTCATTATGCAATCCCATCAACTGGGGGCGGGGCCGGCTGACTCTTTTTTTATCGCAACCGCTCGAGAGCAGCGGGTCATTTCAAGCCTGCGCATCGGCCCTGAGAGGGTGTATGTGTGTGTGTGGGTGTGTGTGTGCGTGTGTGTGTGTTGTGACTGCAGCAGCGCGTGCAGATGCTCGTAAGCACGTCTACAAGTTTATGTCCGATACAATTACCCTGGAAGATGGTGAGAGAGCGATAGAGAGAGAGAGAGAGTAATAAAGGGCCACAGAGAGTGAGAGAGAAATACTGCAGCAACCCAAGGGCAGCGTGCTGCTCAAGTGGAGGGACGATGTACCTCCTTCTAACACACACACACACTCACACACACTCACACACACACACACACACACCAGAACCTCTCCACTGACTAGCCAAGGTTAACTGTGGCGCATTGGAACACATGTTCCTCATGAGGGACTCTGACTCTCTCGGATGCTGTGTCACTTTGAAACATCACGCCAGCGTAGTCTCACTAACAGCAAACCGAAGCTCATTTCAATTTCTCAAATATCAGGCTTTTTTCTTTTCTTTTCTTTTTTTTCTCCAAAGGAGAAGCTCTCCGCGCGGCGGAGGCCGTGTTGGCCAGGCCGCCCCCGGAGAGTCGACACAGAGAACAGCCTATCCGCCCGGCGCTGCCCGCTCCACTCGGGCAGAATAGGAAACAGAGGAAGAGCGCTGGAGCTGAATCACAATGCGCTCCATCCCGAGCAGGCGGCTCCTTCCTGTGTGAGAGTGGCGGCCGTCAGAGCGCCAGAACAAACTCTCATTCCTTTTCTTTCCATCCAGACTGAAATATTGAAAAGAAAAAAAGAAAAGAAACAATGGGTATGAAGTGCAGCCGTTGACCTGATGTCCAGAGCTGTGGTCCATGGACACACAGCGACAGACTAATGAGCTGCTAGACTCTGGCTTTCGTGCTAATGAGCAAATACCAGCGTGCTATCGCACTCAGACGGCTGGTGAACACCAGGCCTGCTTAGAAGGGGAAGTGGGTCGGATTCAGGGGCTTTATGAGCTGGAAATGGACTCAAATACTCAGCTCATCTGATACCATATCAACATATTAACTAATATGCTAACAACATGCTAACATGCTACCAACCCTCACTCCAGTCATGCTCAGATAAATCTGACCAATAGGAGTTTTCGGGCAAGATGCTAACACAGCGAGCTAGTTCCATGCTAACATAGCAAGCTACATCCATGCTAACATAGTGAGCTACATCCATGCTAACATAGAGAGCTACATCCATGCTAACATAGTGAGCTACATCCATGCTAACATAGTGAGCTACATCCATGCTAACATAGCAAGCTACAGCCATGCTAATGTAGCAAGCTACATCCATTCTAACATAGCGAGCTACATCCATGCTAACATAGCGAGCTACATCCATGCTAACATAGCAAGCTACATCTATGCTAACATAGCAGGGCACACTGCGTTGGTCTCTGGGAAGCCTGATCCCAAAGCCTCACCAGTAGTTCTCTGAGTTTCTCCGAGGTTCTCCGAGGTTCTCCAAGGTTTTCCGATCTGGGATTTGTTTTTGTTTTTCCACACCTGGGAGAAAGACAGCACCTAACAGGCTGATTCAGCAGAAGTCAACCTTATTATTGATAACTTTTGCACAGCTGCTCTGAATCAATTCATTGGAGATAAAATAGATTCACCCTTGCATGTATAGGAAACAATATAACACACACACACACACACACACACACACACACATACATGCACACACACACACACACACACACTCTAGAAGGCTAAATGACTTGTGGAGGAGAATGCAATGTTTTGCAGTCTCTGTTAATGAAAGCTATAATTATCACACAGCAAAATCAATACTCTCAGTTCCTTTTAGGGAAAGTGGTGGTGGTGGTGTGTGTGTGTGTGTGTGTGTGTGTGTGTGTGTGTGTGTGTGTGTGTGTGTGTGTGTTGTTTGAGGTAAGACTGGAATGAGTAGTGGGACTCTCTGCGCTGCACGAGAATAAGATTTATGGAAAAGCCGTGTGCATCGCTGATTGGTTAATTGTCTTCCAGCTAAGCAAGAATCCCATTTCTGCTAAATGAGCCAGCGATCAAATTATAATTAATTTATCGGCTGGCAAACTTCACTGTTCGGCCGAGATAGAGTCTGGGACTTCTTTTTTTTTGGTGTGTTTTCCCGGTGGGATAAATAAAAACAGACATGGGAAACAGCTGTGTGGCTGCAGATTAAAAGGAAGAGCAATTACGTGGCAGGGCTTGAGATTGTTGGGTGTTAATAATTAACCCACAATATGTACTTTGTGAGTGCCGTGGGTAGATCACGGCGGGCAGCTGAACAACCTCACAGCTCGACTGGTGCGTTGGAACTTTTCTCGGACTCCGCACAAGGCCACGTGGCTGCAGACGCCCTGTTGGTTTCTCAGGTCTGCGCTGCAGCTGGCGCTGGATGATGGATTCCACCTGTTGGTGCGTTGGATACGCTGCAGCTAGCAGCTCGTTCAGGGGTCTTCAACCTCGCATGACCGGCACTAATCCTGTCAGTTAGCAGCTAATGATCGGTTAACAAGGGTCAGCTATCGGTCACTGAGACAACATTGACTTATCTTATCTTATGCTTCAGAAATCATTGGACGCCGCTTCACAGAACAGATTAGCCCCAATACTACATGCACCCATGCACAACATGGATTACCGTGAATTGCCCTTATACTTTAGTATTTTGGTGGAGAAGGAGGTGTGAATCCAGAGAGCGGGAGATGTAGCTGCTGTGGGTCTGTGTTGTCTGTTAAAAGAAAACCTTGTGCAAATGAGTGACTTGTGCAAGTCCACAAGTGACATGAATGTGAGGGGTAGTTTGGGGAAGTATATGCTTATAAGTCATTTGAATAGCTAATGTTGTCCATCGTAGGTGTCATATTAGCTTGTCATCTTATATATATATATATATATATATATATATATATATATGTATACTTTATATACACATATACAGTATATACAGTATGGTTTATGAATATTTGGACATTGACACAATTTTCATCATTTTGGCTCTGTACACCATGCACCACAATGGATTTTGAATGAAACAATCAAAATGTGCTTTAAGTGCAGACTTTCAACTTTAATTTGAGTGTCTTTATATCCACATCAGGTGAACGCTGTAGGAATTACAACACATTGTATACGTGTCCCCTCATTTTTAAGGGATCAAAAGTAATTGGACAAACTAACATAATCATCATTGTAATTATCAATTTTAATATTTGGTTGCAGTTCTGAAGCATTTGGCTGAATATGAGCAGATAATACATCCCCAAACACTTCAGAATTCATCCTCCTGCTTCTGTCAGCAGTCACATCATCAATAGACACAAGCCGTACATGCCCACGCCATCACACTCCCTCCACCAGGCTTCACTGAGGAGGTGCTATGTTTTGGATCTTTTAGATGTTTTTTGGCAAACTCTAATCTGATCTTCCTGTTGTTGAGGCTCACCAATGGTTTACATCTTGTGGTGAACCCTCTGTATTTACTCTGAAGTCTTCTCTTGATAGTTGACTTTGACTCAGATTAGGCTATACCTCCTGGAGAGAGTTATGGATCTTGTCAACTGTTGTGAAGCCTTTTATCCTTCACCAGGGAAATAATTCTGCTGTCATCCACCATATATATATATATATATATATAAAATAACAAAACATTTTTATTTTATGTGTCCTTCTTTTGTGTCTCTTAAAGTTGAACTTCAAGCTGCTGGTATTTGTTCATGTGCAGCACCATTGGGAGTAGTTATTTATCATGCACAGGAGTTGAGATATAATAATATCATAAGTTATAATACCCTGTAATACCCCTAAAAGCCGAGCAGCAAAAGTGCCAAAAGATGCAGTTTCTTAAATGGCCACATGGGGTCAAATCCTCATAGACCTCCATGGTCAAAGTTTAAAGCAGAAAAAAACAAGCCTGGTCCAAAGAAACAGGTTAAATTGCTGTGCTGGGAAATTCACTTTTATTTCAATTAGTCCACTTCTGAGATTACGGGGTCTTCCCGAGAAACAAACTTTAATTAAAATGGGACTGGATTTGTTTTTTTATGGGACATTCGATCTTTAGGAACCTCCCTGAAAAACTGCTGAGTCGTCCTAAATGTTGCTGATTATGTACAACAGGCCACACGTCTATAGAAGGACTCAATAGCGCCAGCTCCGACATGCAGCGTACGGGTGTGAGTGAGCTGGACAGGACTCGTCTAGAGAACCTTTCACGCATTAACACGTCTCGGTCCTGTTGCCGTGCAGACTAACCGGGGCTATATGCTTGTCATCAACACCCAAACCGGGATGACATTATCTCTGGAGTCCGTGGCATCAGTATTATGCGCTGTACTCTTTCCTTTCTTTTTTTGAATATCGTGAATCCAAAATCAGCGGTCTGGTGCGATCGCGCCCTTACACAGGTCCTCTGCTGCTTAACGTCCAGGTAAAGGTGAAACAGAAAGTCTCTTTACTGAGGAAAAAGTCGAACATGGTAGAAGGCAAAGAGAGACGACAAGCAAGCATAAAGGACAGGACTAAAGGACTAAAGGACTAAAGGACAGGACTACAGGCTAGGACTAAAGGACTACAGGACTACAAGACTAAAGAACTACAGACCAGGACTCAAGCACAGGACTAAAGGACTAAAGGACTACAGGACTACAAGACAGGACTAAAGGACTACATGACTAAAGGACAGAACTAAAGGACTACAGAAATAAAGGACAGGACTACAGGACAGGACTAAAGGGCTACAGGACTAAAGGATAGGACTAAAGGACTACAGGACAGGACTACATGAATACAGGACAGGACTAAAGGACTACAGGATTACAAGACTAAAGAATTACAGGCCAGGACTACAGGACAGGACTAAACTACGGGAAGCAACGACAACTAGGAGACACAGGAAAGAATGGAAAGAATACATCAGAGGGGAACCACAGGTGTAGGCCACGAGCAATCAGGGAGAGGAGTGTCTGAGAGCAGGTGAAGGGAATGAGCAATCAAGAGACACCGGCGAGAACAGGGCGTCACAAAAGGATATTAACTACTTGAGTATTTTTTTAAACCCTCTCTTACACAGGTCCTTGAAATTCATCGTCACTCCAGAAATGAAATGTATGATATAATACAGGAACTGCAGGTTTTAGAAATACGCCACATTTTAAGAGTTTTGGGTAAATGTTTTTAGATCTGTGACTAGACCATCTCCTCTCCAGAGGGCGTCTTTACTTGAGTCCTGGTTGTTTCCCCCAGCGGCTCAGATGATACGGGTGTTACGGGTTCTGTTTCCAAGGTGCAGACTCGCTTATAAGTGCTGTGACGTTAGAGAGGCAGCGGACCTGCCGGGTCTATTAATAGGGGAGCGTGCTAAAACTGAATTTGTGTGTGTGTGTGTGTGAGAGAGTGAGAGGAAGGAAGGAAGAGTCTGTCCATGTGTGAGTGTCTGCAGTGAGAATGCTAAGCTAACAACTGTAAGGAGAGCATGGTCTTTGATTCACATGAGGTAAATGAGGTAGGGTAAAGAAGTGAAATGATGCTATTTGTTGTCAGTAGCTAGCTAAAAAGATAACGTCAGTAACCGTGACAAGCTCCTCTAGCTCTGTCTGCACTGTGTTCCTACGTATGTGTGTGTGTGTTGTGTCCGCGACAGCAGGGCGGAGGAGGAAGGATTTCAGTCAGCCGCTGAAATCAAAATGATGATGACGGCTTATGAAATCTGTAGTTTTGGATCTACGACTTTTATGAACGCTGTACATGTTCAGAGAAATGGAGAACTCCAAAACATGGACTAATGAACGGGGAAAGTCATGGTGCACTCGTCTTTAGCTCAATACTCACAAAGACTTTTCAATGATGTTATGTTGATCTCTTGTCGATAGTTAGATGAGTAGATTAATACTACTCTCAATCATGTATATGAGAGACCAGAACCAGCTTGCCATCCACCTGACCACAGAGCTTATTTACGGAGTGGCTTATTGGCGGGTTTGAGTCCCTCCATGGGGCCTTTGTTGCATGGTTTACCCTTCATACTGCAAACCAGTTTCTGTCTCAAAAACTGTCAAATTAAGGCAGAAATGTACTTTATTAGTTTTTGTTTTCCTAAAAGTTCACTTACTAACCAGTAGCGCATTTTTTTTCTAACCTTGACTTAAACTTCAGCGTACCAGTGTAGTCATTTCTATTCTTTGGTCTAAGATGACAAAACAATTTTATGTCATATTTATAATGTTTACTGAGGTAATAAATTTCAGTCAGAGGTAGTTATTTTCTCACTGACTTCCATTAGAATCAAACATGTTGCACCCTGCTGGTCATTAGAGGGAATGCATGTTTTAAGACACTTCCACGTTGGCTTCACTTCCTGTTCCAAACATTACAAGTCTCCCTGCTAGCAATTTTACTAATGCTACCAACGTCCTTCCATCACGTGGTCGTTGTAATGGTCCCTCAAAGAAAGTCCAGGCTCCACACATTATTATTCAGGTAATGTTTCATAAAATAGAAAGTGACGGGCGAGAAGAAATCCAGCTCATTATTATTAAACCCAGAGTCTCCCTCTGGACCGGAGGACACGCTGCTGCCTGCTGATGGACAGTTGGACAACATCTGCTGTGTGTTGTTGCCTCTGGGCCTGTTTTAAATAGGACGATGACATTGTAGTGCACATTTAGGACCATGACTCAGGAGCAAAGTCTCAGGCCTTCTGGTTGCTGCACGTGGTAACAGGCTGGAAAAGGCACCAAGAAAATCACCCATGAGCATCGGCCTCAACTCAGTCGTACCCGTCAGTAAAAACAAAGACCTCTGTGTGTGTGTGTGTGTGTGTGTGTGTGTGTGTGTGTGTGTGTACTCTTGGGGTTTCCTCACACCTGCTGCGTTTCATATGAGCCACGTGGTCTCTGCACCAGGAGAAAAACAACCATCAGAATAGAACATCTATTTAAAACCCGAGTCCCACCGTCCCGCGTGTCACCGGGCAGCTAACCGGGACGACGGACATAAAAGAAAGAGCGACAGCTGCCACTGAGCGAGAGGAAAGAGGGGGAAGATGAGAGGGGGAATGGAGAGCGGTGAGTGTATTAAAGTTAATGTGAGACTGAAGACGAAGAGGAGGACACGACTGACACATCAGTGACCTTTGACCTCTGATGAGACTCCACCACTGAACCCCTGAGGCTGGCGTGGACTCAGCCCTCAGAGTCCAAACTCATTCGCTCACAATCTAACAGTCACTCCTTCGAACAAGTGTCTAAATACTCAGCGAGATCCTATTTGTTTTCTGTCTTAAATGTGAAAAGAGAACTGACACATGAAATGCTGATTAATTACCAATCGCCATGTATGTGTTCATTAATCATCAAGCTTTTATATCTTGGTTAATTCTGTTTTATTGCACATTAATTTATCTCTCTGTTCATTTCAGAACGTATTATGTAATTATTTATGTATTCATTGACAGTTAAGTCTTTTTTGTGTGCATTCACTGATGGTAAAGTATATAAATTACCATAATTCATTATTTCTTTTAACCCAATAAGGAAACATTAAGTGCATGAACAATATGACTTTGTCGTTTTGTTCCCCAAATGTCACGTTGAGTGTTTACATGGCTACACGGTGAACGTGAGACAAGATGCATAATGAGCTTCTCAACTGTTCACTGTTGACAATCATTTTCTTTTATAGTGTGTAACCAGTTTGTACTATAATTACTTTGTTTTTTTTCTGTTGTTTGCTTTGGCAACGCAAACATCTCAATCCAGGGAAGCAAATTCGTATCTAGTCTCCCACGAAGCCGACATGCACCACCCCGTGTGTGTGTGTGTGTGTGTGTGTGTGTGTGTGTGTGTGTGCGTGCGTGCATGCGCACACAGGGGTAGGCCTGTGTGGAGACGCCCTGTAAACACCAATCACACGTGTAGCGTGTCGGACCATGTTGCAGACGTGGGGGTTCTGCGTGGGGAAGAGCTCGGGACGGCAAAGCCGTGAGCGGTGACACACGTGACCCGTGACACACGTGACCCGTGACACACGTAACCCGTGACACACGTGACCCGTGGGCGTTTCACCGTCACGTCTCGACTTGTTTGCTGCCGCTCGGGGCTTCTTGTCCCAGTCAAAGTGACTTCCTCCCCGGGATCCTGTAGCGAGACACAGTTTGCATAATCCTTGTGAACGCAGCCCCGGTAAAGAATCCCTCGCAATCATAGCAGCCGTGTGGGTATCGGCTCCTGAACGGCGTTGTTTCCATCATGGGAGGACGGCACAGAGATTACGTTCCCGCCGTGGAGCCCGGCGGCCGAGCCGACCCTCTGTGTTCGTTCTCTTGGATGCATTTCACTTTCATGGAATGAGGAGGTGCGAGCTGAAGAAATTGTTGGCAGCTTTGTTCCTACAACTCTGTAGATAAAAGGACTTATTACCTTCGCATTGGAAATGCGGAAGGTAATGTTTTGATCGCCGTGTATTTGTATGCGTGAGTAAAAAAGTTTTAAACCGAATCGCATGAAATTTTGTGGGATGATTGGTTATTATCCGGGGACCATTTGATTATATTTTGGGATTGATCGGGTCAAAGGTCAAGGTCATGACAAGGTCAAAATCTTCTTTTCACTATAGCACGGTCAATTTATATCCAATTGTCATACAACTAATGCCAAAATGTTCATAATTCAATCCTCAAGGTATGTGCTCTACCGAGTGTCCGTTCTAGTTCAGATAATAGGGTTATCTGTGTGTGTGTGTGTGTGTGTGTGTGAGGGGGGGGGGGGGGTTCGGCCCATTCTGTGGAGGGACGGCGAGGTGGAAACACTGACCCAGTCAACCTGAGCCAATGAGCCCAGTGTCTGTTCACCTCCTCGTCTCTGGTTTCCCTCCCGTTCACTTGAAACCTTCTGTCCGTCACTGCACAACAAGAGCACGCACACACACACACACACACACACACACACACATACACACACACGTGCACGCTTTCCCCCGTAAGGCTCGCTCTCATTCCTTCCACTCGGACTGTAACCTGTTCCTCCGTCACATCCTCATTCCAGCGAAGAAAGAGATCAGCTTACTTGTTTTTGTCTTTCTGGCCCGTCTTCGTCCCAGAAGCATAACGACCTCCACGGGCTGAATGACCAGGACAGACATTGAAATGTGAGCATGTGGAAGAGGAAGAATAAGAACTGTGCATTATTTACATCTCGGGCTGTCGATGATCTTGAAAGCAGCTTAAAAAAAAGAGCCAGTGCCTCGCTCAAGGTCACATGACTGTTTATGGACACACTGGTTATTAGTGATGGACCTCTGACACTGCGAACGAGCCCAGCATGCAATCCCTTTAATTCCCTGTTTATGCATGTAGTGCAAAGCTCCTATTCATAATAACTTAAAATGCATGTGAAGATAAGGTGCGTTCAGCAACTTTTTTCTCCAGGTGCTAAAGCTGGACCAAAAGGTCCATTTACGTGAAGTCAGAGTTACTTTTTATGGAAAAATCAGATATGGGTCACAGCACATTTGATATAAAAGTAGTTTTTTATAATGAAAAAGGAAACAAGCTTTAAGCCACAAGTGAACCCACGGCAAAGACAAAAACATCTTTAATTCAAAGACTTTAGTACCCAGGCGGCCACGATGGATCCTTTGCAAAGCCTCCCGCCCCCCTCTGTGAAACTATCAGAGCCCACTCTATCACTACCTGACCCCCTGAATAAATTTCATCTAATTTTGGGGATACTGACTTGGCACAGACAAAAGAATAAAAAGATAGACTCTAAAGTCCACAGATTACAACGTGGAAGTGAACCAGAACGCCACCTGGCAGTGGAGGCGGTGAGGCGGGACGATGATGTTCCTAGCGTAGCACAGAAGTGATAACGCTAGTTAGCGGGCTCATGTGAGCTCCACAAGTTACCATATTGAAACGCAACATTTTACCAACCTCTGGGATCATGTTTAACCTTAACCAGCTCCAAAATCCACGTAACCAGCCTCAACATTAAGTATAGACGGCATGAAAGATGGCGAATCGTTGTCGAAGTCGGCCGATGCTACGCTACGGTTAGCCGGTCTGCGTTCGAGGGGCTGGTTAGTATAAAAGGAGGGAATTGTGGAGTTGTAAAGGTTTTTATCTTGACTTGCACTGGTTATTAGAGAATATCGATGTGTAGATTATTTACTGTATTATTGAAGAATGCAGTTAACCCTCTAACAGTAAAACATTAGCGAATGGTCAAACAATAACATTAGAGGACATTCAAAGGGCGTTTATTCCATACTTTTTTTTAGCTTTTTCTAGAAACATTCACCGTCGTAAAAAGAGTGACCGGGCAATGACAGACGACCCCGACATGTTCATTGTCTTCTACGTGACATGATGTCCGATGAGGAACGTTACGGTGGAGTCAAACCACAAAACAAACACTTCACATGTTGTAATTAGAAGTCTGAATGACTTTGAATCTAAACTTCAAACCTCCATCAGACCATCAAGTTACGTCTTAATTTTTTCGGGTGGTTTAGTGTCGATGTGCAAAGTCACCCGGCGCTATGGTAGGGGAGGAGCCAGTGAGCGAGGAAGGATGCTTTGATACTTTGAGGTTGAGCAACTGACAATACAATGTTGGCGTGAGTGAGTCCACGCCTCCTGTAAGTAGTGAAGTGCGTGAGGAGTTTACTCCAGGCTCAGCAGGAGGATCGTATCAGGAGCGGCTCGTCGGGCTAATGGGAGGAGACGGGCCGTCGGAGTCTCAGAGCCACACAGTCCGTCTCCTCCGGTCACCTCACAGCATCGTTACTCCACTTCATCGGCCTTCCTCGGCTTCTGCATATTTGCATATATAAACGGGCCATTTCAACTTTAAAACACTCAGACTTCAACTTCAACTAAATTATTATTTAAATATTCAGTTTTTTATTTGATCCACATTTCTCTCAGCACATTAAAGCGACACTATGTAACTTTTCCCCTTTAGCGCCCCCTTCAGGTATTTAACGTCTGGCTCTCGAGCCATATATGGCTCTTCCGGCTCGTGAGCTAACAGCTGGTCGCGACTGATTAGCGGCAGCGTGTCTCGTTCAGCCGCAGCCCGGTGTTCTCCACAGCAGCATGTCACTCCGTCTCTACGAGTCGCGTAGCGGAGCAAATAAAAAGTCACCTGTGAGCGTGGACTGGCACTATATGACGTTGCGTAATCACTGCCAGACAGCAAGTTGAAGTTCTTCCTGTTCCTGCACCGGGCGGCTCCCAACCATCTTACATTCAGCAGTTTTCTGGCCACAGACCCCCGATGGCAGTGGCGGAGGCGCAAATCAACATATTAAAAGTCATTGTAGCGCCACAATTTTTTTAAGCTGTTATTTTAAGTTGGAAAAATTACATAGTGGGGCTTTAATGAACATTTTCACCTTCTCTCCAACCTCAGTTCATACTTCAACAGGAGACCTACTGTGAATAATCCCATGAAAGGTTTATTATTTTGTCTTAGTTACCTGTTTTTGTATCTGATTTATTGGTTTTGATGTATGCCTTTTATATTGTATAGCTTGAATACTTTTATAGACATTTTAATCTACTTCCTTTTAGAGTTAAATCCGACTTTTATTTTGAAATGTTAAAAGGAAGCACACTTTTATTTGATGTTAAAATACATATATGACGGCATTGCTACGGATGGACAGATGCACATTTTATTTAAAGTTGAATAGTTTTAATGCACCCGTATAAGGCTAACGCTCTTACGGTGGTGACACAGTGGTGATTATTTACGAGCTTTAATTCATGTTTATTCACCTAAAGAAAGAAAATACAGAAGTTTCACCAGCAGTAAGTCTTTTTTGTATTAGTGTTCTTTCATACCTTTCATAGTTCTCCCTGTATTTGCAGTTTAAGTGCCCCGCCTCTGTGTCTTTGCACTGCGATACTCCAGAACCCTTTCAGGTCTCAGGTCAACCACATACTGAGGACCTTCTTCAGCTCTTCTCACTCCCACTGTTCATAATCAATATACTCCTTCAGCAATAAAGCAAATATAGTCATGAGATTGTGTCTGTGAGTTACCGTCCTTTAGAAACATCACCAAAGACGTGTGAAGGGGATCAGCGGGACACGGACTGAAGTACAAAGGCTATCGATCCATCCTCAAAATGCTTTTTGGCTGCAGGCCAGGAGCAGAGTTTGGGCATTTCTTTTCTCCATTAAGTGAATCATATTTCAAGTTGAGGTCAGGCTGCTAAACTGGCCCAACAGGACCCATGCAGACCTTGTTAGCTCCATACAACTCCCATCTGTTGATTGAGCTAAGAATAACCACAGTGACACAGGGCCCTGAAACTCACCAGATAACGTCATCATGGTTTGTTTTGCAGCGTTGATATGAAGGAGTGCATCCTCCTCCTCCTCCTCCTCCTCCTCCTCCTCCTCCTCCTCCAGAGGACTGAGCTCACTACCTGTAGCTCCTCTCTGCTCCGCTGGCTACACGTTGGGGCAGAATGCTAATGTGGGAATGTGCTAACGTTCAGTGTGAGAGAGCGGAAGTGGAGCTGAATGTGATCATCATTCACAACGGCGGGGGGTGGGGTGGGGGGGTGGGGGGGCACTCTCTACTGTAGGACTAACCGTGCAGCATGACAGATTAGGCAACGAATCACACACATTGACCAAATAACATCGTGAGGCAAAAGAAGGAGAGGAAGGACGAGGAAGGAGGCGGGGAGACCGTGACCTGGAGGAGGGTGTAAATCATTCAGGTTGAATGGCTGCCAGGCGGGAGGGCAGCTTCTCACACACTGAGATGAGGCTGACAAGAGTAGGGAAGCTGATGCAAACAGGGCTCTCCTCTCACCGCCGGCGGGATGGAGCCCTCCTCGGGGAGAAGGAGCCCTCTGCGGATCAGGGTTGGGAGTTGGCGTGGAGACAAATCATTCCCCGGCTAACGGGTAGCGGTTCAATTAGATGCACCGCCTCGAACGGATCCGAATTCAATTATGTAAAGAGTGAGTTACGGTTGAAGGATGGAAATAAACAAGGTGCGCCGATGTTTTATTCATCCCTCACCCCCTTAAAAAAAAATAATCCTGCATTAAACAACGGCCGCCGCCGGCTTTGGCTTCAGAGTCTGGGACCCTTTAAAAAAAATACTTTCCCCGGTGCTATTTTAATTAGATGGGTAGCAATTTTTCACGCATGCAAAGATTGGCGTGATGAGAATTATTTTACAGCAAGACGCTATTTAGATTAACCGAGGCAATAGCTCAAGACGGCAGGGTGGACTAAACGGATTCCCTCTGCATGTCCGTTGTGTGGCGCCACAGTTTAGAAATGTATCACGGTGTGTAACGTACTCCCACCAAAGTTGTAAACAATTCATTTCAATTCAGTTTATTTATTATTTTGTGTCGCCCGATACCACACATTTTAAACTCCCCTCAAAGGGCTTTACAATCTCTGACCTTTGACCTCACATCGGATCAGGAGAAAATCCCAACAAATAACAGATTAGAGGAAGGTGATTTTTTTGTCTTTATTAAGGTGATAAACAATAACAAATACTAAATAAATGTTGCCAATTTAATGCTCTATATTAAAGAGAGGAAGGCTGACGGCGTTTAGATGAAATTAAAAACTTAAAAAAGTAATTCAGATCCAGCCTCCGTCTGAATGAGGACTACGAGCTCCTGAAGGTTACATCCGAGTGGCGAGTGCGACCAATGCTGACAATAAATGGGGTTAGACAACAAGTGTGCGTTTACAACAGCATCACCGTGAGTCATAAACCATTTATTTACTATTAATATGTTGCTTAGCAATGCAGAGGTGTGTTTGTGTGTGTAATGTGTGTGTGTGTGTGTGTGTGTGTGTGTGTGTGTGCAGCTTGGAGTGTTATGGTGGGCCTCAGGGACAGTGGTCCAGCTTCTGCTCTCTACGATGTCGTCCTCTTCCTCTTCCTTCTCCAGCCTGTGGCGTCAGTTTATCATGCAGTGCAGCAGCTCTCCAAATGCCCACCAGCGATGAATCATGCACACACACACACACACGCAGAACATTTAATCCGACAGCTCGTTAATTTTGGCGTGAAGATCATCGCATCAATATCTCAACACAATCCACTTTGCTGAGCGACCGTCAGATAAAACCACACACACACGTACAGAGAAGTACTTGGCGGTTAGTCATCATGCATGGCGGCGTGTGCGTTGGTTGAAGTTCTCTCGTATGTATGTTACGTACAGGATGTGCCAGTGGTCCAGTTATTTGAGTAACATAAAGGAGGTGAACGTAGCACGCATGTGACGGTGATTCCCAGAACAGACAGCGACAATCAAACAGACACAGGCTGGTTGATCAGGTCCCGACGGAGACCTGTCAAAACAAAGGAGCAGTCGTGTACGAGGAAACCAAAAGGCGCCCACACCCTTCATTCTGCTCCAACTGTGACATTCCCCCACATGTGTGTGTGTGTGTGTGTGTGTGTGTGTATTTCACACTCTTAATAAAAGTGTATTTGGTGTTTCGAGCATTTTTATTATGCATATGTGTCGATGGATCAAAGGCGAAGAGCAAACACTCGCAGGGTGTCGTTGGTAGGGAGGGTCCACCACGAGCCTCCAGGCTGCTGAGGGTCCTTAGAGACGGTTCTGTTGTCTCTGGACTCGACCGGAGGGATGAACGGCATTCTGACCAAAGACATCCCCTCATTGGGTTACGCGGTTGGAGATAGTGGTGGCAGAACTGTTCTTGGGCAGCTCTGACTCTACAGGTGGCCGGAGTCAGACAGGGCTGACCCGGAGAACCCGTTTATTACCTGCTCATATTTAGTGTGATAACGTTTGATCATTTACTGGCCAAGTGGTATCTTTTACTTTGGGCCGTACACACAGAAACATGAAGGTGCTATCTGGAACCGAAAATGAGGGATGCCATAGAAGAACCACTTCTGGTTCCACAAAGAACCTGTTAAACCAGGGTTCTGTAAAGAACCATTTCCTTTAAGAGTTCTTAAAAGAACGTATAAAGGTGTCTCAAAGAACCATCAAAACATGGTTCTTTAAGGGACTAGTTCTGGTTCCATAAAGGACCTTTCAAACCAGGGTTCTGTAAAGAACCATTTCTTTAAATAGTTCTTCAAACAAGCTATAAAGGTGCCTCAAACGAAAGAATGGTTCTTCAGTAGGTGATGCATGGTTCTTTGTAGAACCACAGAGCCTTTTAAAGAACCTTTTAAGAACCGTTATTGTTCTGTGTTTAAACTAGGGGGTCATGCCACCCCACGAGACATCTCTCTGGGTCTGAGAGCCCGGGCGGTGGACCCCCGGGCCCAGATTGAGAACCTGAACCTGAGAGAATCGTGACAGAATTGACCTTCTTCTCTTCTGCACATCGTAGCAGCCGTCGCTGGGAATGAAAGTGAGAACAATACACACACACACACACACACGCACACACACACGCACACGTGGGGCCGAGCCAAGCTGAGCGTGTCGCCTCAGAAGGTCAGCGTATGGAAAGATGGAAGGTGACACCTCCTGACTCAGACCCCCCCCCCCCCCACGCTCTGTATCCCACGATAAAGGAGCCGGAGAGAGAGAGAGAGAGAGAGGAAGAGAGTCCCAATCAGTCGCATGGTGACGCGCTCTCCTGTCTCAGGTTGATCCGCTCCATTACGTCGTCGGGCAGATGTCAGCAGCTGTTCTCGGAGCTGCTGGTTCCTCCACCGACGGGCTGACCGGAGCTCTATTGATCAGCTGCAAAGGAACTGGATGCGAACTGGATTACAGGAGTGAACTATATCTGCGAGGAGAAGTTGAAATAACACTTGATTGGATGAAAACACGTTGATATGCAACCGGATCTGCCGAGTGGCTGATGAAAAGAGGCGGGAGCAGACGCTGGAAATATTAGTAGCTATACGTGTTTTAAAATGCCTCTGGATTGGCCGGATGCAGACGCCAGGCGCTTATCTCCACCCCTGTGGTGATGTAGTCCAGCTAGTCCTCCCCGGGGTTCACCTCACACTCTTCACAGCCCTTTGTACTACCCCCCCCCATGGAGTTTCCCCTCTTTCTCCTCATCTTTTATTTCTTCCTCATCTCCCCTTTCCCTCTGATCTGCTGACCAACCCCCCCCCCACCACCACCACCACCACCACCAAATGGTATATGTATATTAGCTCGCCCACTGCTTTGAACCCCAGAATGAAAAGACCCTGTAATGAGAATCTTAATGCCCGAAAAACTGTTTGGTTTGAACACACACACACACACACACACACACACACACACACGCACACACACGCACACACACACACAGGCACGGACAGAGGCTTTTAAAAGCGAATGTTACAGTGCTGCTCGGCTCTCAGCTCCACTGCATCGCTAATGCAAGCTATTTAAAAAAATTCTGCTGCTGCATGGAAGTTGAGTCAAAGTGGTTCTGCCTTTAGAGGATGGACCTCGTGACACGGCCAGGACACAGCTCGGGCTTTCTCTTTGTTTAACTCTTTGTTTTTGTAAACAACACACATGGTGGCAGCGGGGCTCGTAAACATTTAGTCCACACGCATTACGCGGGATGAAGTCCACTTGTCACATCTCTATGAACTCGGCCTCGGGCACACACACACACACACACACACACACACACACACACACAGGGAGGGAAGAGGATTGGGGATGTGGTATCATTTTTCATGAATTAGGTGTGTTATATTAACACAAATGACGTGTGTGTGTGTGTGTGTGTGTGCGTGTTTCAGTTCATAAAAGTTCAAGATAGATTTAGTCTTAGCACACACTGCACCTTGTTTGTGGGTTTGACCTCATTCCCCTTGGTAGAACACTGGAACCACACAAAGGTCGTTGCTCATTGCTTTAATGTTTTCTATACTTTCTTTTGATGTTTTTTATACTTTTAATGTTTTTTATTACTTACTTTTAATAGTATGTATAACTCACGTTTAATGTACTGTAGCTTTGCATTGTGTGTATTGTGTGTTCTTCTTACCACACATACTGTTGTAGTGGGTTTTATCCTGTACTGTTTGTTATTGTTTTAAGTTTGTTATTGTTTATGTTTATTATGGTCTGTCGAGGGTCTGTCACATTAGCTGAAGCTATAATCTTGAACTTGTTCTTTTCTTCCCATTTCTCTCCGACAGGACTACAGGAACAACGGGACTCTGCAACGCCATAGCTTCAGAGGAGACAATCCCTACCCACGAGTCTCCACCCACGAGTCTCCACCCACGAGTCCCCCCCCCCCCTTCACGACCCTTCTACCCTTCTCGTTCCAGACGATAATCATCCCTTCATTCATTTATGCACAATAAACCAACTGTAAACTCGTATCACTATTGCTGTGGTCTTTGTTAGTGAATAAGATCTGGGAACATGGCGACATCTCTATAAAGAAGTCTGGGGAAGGAACACCAACATGAACAGTCAGATGTTCGGATGGGTTTTTAAATAAGTGTTTCTGAGCAATGATTAAAACCAACATTTAATCCTTCTTAAAATACAATTTGTAAAATTAGTTTGTAGCATATGAAGGTCTTTGTGAGTTGTTGTGTGACGTGGTTGTTTTGACTAGAGAGATGATAATGTGACTCGACTTGCATAGTTCACACGTTCACAGACAAGTTGCCAAGCATCAAGTCGGTGTGAGCGATGTAAGTAAAGTTTATTTATTCAAGGTCAACAACGTTTCTCTTGGCTTGCAGAATAATACCACAGAAAAACAAAACTTCTGGCTCGTATATGCACAATTAAGAAGCTTCCTTGGCCTTCCACTCCGAACGCTGGTTACAAGGAAACCAGAGGTATCGGAAAAACACAAGGAAATAAATCTATTTACAATACACAGATGAACAGAAAAATATCTGTGCAAAAGTTCAATGCGGGCAATGTGTGAATGTGATGTCACCATGGCAACCTAATGTCATTGTGAAGTCAGCATCACTCAGGAGCGGCTTTGTTAAGCAAGTTGTGGAACGCTGTAAATAGCCTTCAAGTCAGCACCCGGCTCCACTTGTTCCACTTCCCGTTGTCAAGTCTACTTTCACTATCGTTTCTCACTCCCGTTTCATAACCTCGTGGTTCCTTCGTGCGGTCGTCGAAAGCCTCTAATCCAAAACCACGTGGGAGGACGGGCGAGCGTCGGCCTCGAGCGAGTGTGTGTCGAACATTCCCCTCCGAGGAATTACAAGAATGCAGAAGAGTACAACAGAGGCCGCTCGGTGGCTGTAACCCGTAGCACTCTGTCAAGGAGTGCAGGGCAAGGAGTGTATGTCATCGTGAACAAAGGAGGAGGAGGAGAGGACATTCTTTGAGTGTCTGTCTCGGTATGTTTCTAAAGATAGATACTGAAGTCTGATGACGTGAAACCCTGTAACTCGTGACAACAATGTTACAGATGCAAAACTATATAACAAAATTAAAAAGCGCGGGGGGGGGGGTTGCACATCCTCCGGGAGGGCCACGAGTCTAAGAAGACATCTGATTGGTCGATATTGCTGAAAGGCTTTGCTGTCGGAGCAGTGGAACGAAAACTGTATCGACCCCGCGGGGCGATGATCCGAGGCTGATGTTACTGCGGCCGACAGATTTCCCAGCAGCGCTTGCTCTCGAGTCCTAAAATCGGCACAGATGTGAATCTTTCCACCTCGACCTTCCACTGACCCGCATCAGGATGACATCAAGGCCGACTTCTCTCTGAAAGGAATATGACAAGAGGCGGGAGCTGCGGATGTATTATTTTCAACATTCATGAATCAAAGATGGCGTCGGAATGATGGCGCCCCGACGTGGATAAACGAAGAGCACCTCACCGGCCCCCCATTCCAAGAGCAAACACAGATTATCTCTGGAAGCTGTGTGCTCAGCTCACCGGGCAACTTCTCATCCCGTCAGCCCGGTGAAATCACGAGGAGCAGCGGGAGGAGAGTGATGGACGGTTCTCTTGATGCTCCCCGGGGGAGCGGCCTGACTTTAACGGGCCTTGATCTCCCGGAGAGAGAGGAGTTCTCCCACGGTGAGTCATCTCGGGAAGGTTGGCTCTCCGTCTGCACACGCTCAGCGTCACGTACAGAAACACACAAACTGAGATCCATCCGCCCTTTTCATTGGACACGTGACCTGAGAGCTTCACTCAAACTGCCCGCTAAGCTACTTTTGCTTTTATAGTAAGATATATGCATGACAATGCAAAATACTTGTCCAGGACTTTTATTGTGAAGGGGAAACAACAGAAAGGAGTGGATGTAGCAATAAGGTTTGCCATCTAGGTTACACTATAACCCTTGTGTTGTTTTTGATAGCATCTCTACCTGTTGATGTGGCTGATGCCTTTATTTGTAGGGGAAAAAGCTCAGAAAAATCGTTATCTTAAAATAAAACAAGTATTTTGACCTTCAATAACGCGCCCAGTGTGAAGAAGCCTTGAAGCTTACTGCATTGTACGATGTTTACGCTCACCACGGTGACATATTTACCGCTTGAACGTCTCAGTTATCTACAAAAAAAAGCCACTGACCGCCGTCTCATTTGGCGATCTATCATGTGCATTTAACTGCTAACGTGATATAATGCTTAAAGAGTTACTGACTAAAGCTAACTGCACAGTGCACCTTTGTTCCCAGCTCAATATCCTCTGACTGTGACACATTAAGTAGACGTAGCAGAGGAGTTGCAAAGCTTTATTCTAGTTCAAGTGTTTAATGTCTCGGAGTCAATGTCTTGAAATCACCCACCTACAGCTCAAGGCCTGATGATGTCATACTTCTCGAAAATCTAGGACCGTGTTTCTTGCCTTTGGACATTTGGAACCTCGGTTAAGCTCCCAGCTCGTGGTCCATGGAGAAGTTCTTGTGATGCATGGAGATTATTCTAGTGCAGGAGTATCAGTGAAGATGTAATGAATGCAATCTTTGTTCTCATGTAACCATGTTCGGGTGTTCTAGGAAAACACACCACAGGTTTGAACTCCTGCTGAATTGCTCGTGTTCCCATATGTGTTTTAAGAAAACAAACGTACCACAGGAAGGAAGACTCTGTACACGGCAGGTCATGTATCAGTGTCTTAGTCTGTTACTCCTAGTGATTACGCAATCAGCTGATCCAGAGGGGGGGGGGGTCCACTTGTAAACAACCAATTAGATGTCTCTAAGCCAATCAGATTGTTGCTGTCAAACTTAAAATGAGTTCTCTACTCTGCTGTCAGTTTATCGTTTCAGCTTGAACCGGAAGGCGGCCCTTATTGTTGTTCTGAATCCGTCCCTCCTGACTGACGTGTCATTATAAACTGCTGTAGCCGCCGGGCTCTCACTCAGCCGACACGTGCGTCCTGAGCCGGTGTGTTTCTCATGGAAACTGTAATCCCATATAGTAATGTTGTGCTGTTTGGGTTTCCAGCTATGTGTGTATACAGTCAGTAAGCCAACAGATCATAAACATCATGCTACAGCGGGCAAAACGCCCACTGTTGATGAAAGAAACGCCAATCCTCCCGTGAGAACAGCATAGAGACCGGACCCTCACAATCTTCTTCCCTGCAGTGGACCCTTGAGATAAGTTCCTATAAAGCCTACTCTCCAAGCCTCTCTGTTCCCCCCAACACACACACACACACACACACACACACACACACACACACACACACACACACACACACACACACACACACACACACACACACACACACACACACACACACACACACACACACACACACACACACACACACACACACACACACACACACACCATTTTATGAACTGGACTAAAAAGGAACTAAGACATTCACACCCTCCTGCCCTTGCACACACCCCTCTGCCCCCCACATTAGTATGTCATTGGTTTTGGAAGCTATATTTGATTTAATTAACGTGTGCAGACATTTTATGTTATCTCCTGACTCTGTTTGAGTCTTGTTTTTGGTTAGAGGACATTGTATGGAGTAAATTCCAGTGCTTGCATTGACTGGTCCTGGTGTCTTTTGAACCCGAAGAACCATAAAACTGCAGAAACTGAATGAAACTGTATTCCAGGTCGTGTTTTGTGTTTCATTTTGTGTAATGCATACCTTTTGTAGTGGAGGACCTCTTCATTGCTCAAGTAGTTAAATAAAACGGGTTACAGGGGTCCTACGATACAGAAAACACGAGAACAACCCCTGAGCTCTGAACGCCAACAGACACTTCTTAACCGTCTAATCAGTTAGAATTCCTCTCTTGCGCCGTAACGCTGCAGTAACCGTGGTAACGTGTCCCCGATAGCGCACACAATAGAAGGTCGGCAAAGAAACAGCGAAGTAGCACGAAACAGGAATGCCTCAACGCTCCTGGCGTACCTCATTCTGACCACCTGCCAGGGTTTGGTATCGCTGCAGCGATTTGTGAGGGAAAGTTGGCGTTTGGCGTCGGCCAAAACAAGTGCGGCCTTATCTCTACGGCGCAGAGCCGAAAAACATCCACACAGGCAGAGATTACAGGGGAGAAAGTGGCTGGGCTCCCTATTATTAGAGCAGAGGTTTATGGTCAGAGAGCTGCAGGGACTCACTGAGATTAAATTACACAGGCAGGAGGGTGGATGGGGGGGGAGGGGGGATTTAATACAGGAGAAACTTCCCAGGGCCTGGAGAGTGATGGGGGTTCAGGACGAGTCGGGAATAGAAATGTGTGAGCAGTGTGTGTGTGTGTGTGTGTGTGTGTGTGTGTGTGTGTGTGAGATGGATTACACCCAACCCCGTCCATATCAGCGGCTCTACGCTCGGCCGTCCTCGAACACACCGCCAAGCGAGGGATGCCGTCACAGGAAATGTAGAAATGCCTCATCACAGGACAGGACCTCCGAGAATGTTTACGGGTGTAGATACCGACCAGTGGCTGGAAGGTCATAGACACAATCTTTTAAAATTGTATCTTGTAAATATGCCTTTCATAGGCGTACATCTTTTTGAAAGGGCGTTTGAGCTAAAAGGGCTGCAACGAACATTCACCTTCACGATTAACAAAACTATTCCTGCATCTGTCAGTGTGTCCTAGCCAGAGAGAGACTGGACCCAAACGCCAACGTTTTCACAGAAGATTTAATCCTTTACAGAAAACAGGTCAGACATGAACTAAGCAGTCAGTACAAAGCCACCTGGGGAATGAGACAAACAGGGTTTACATACACAGGGAGGTGATTGGACAACGGGGAACGAGACACAGGTGGACACAATGAGGGCGGGGCTAGCAATCACACAGGAGGAAACAATCAGGACCAGGGCAGACAATCACAGACTTCGTCTGTCCAACCAATGGTGGATCTCCACCTTGGAGGCTGTGAATGTGTTTTTCTCCATTCAAGATTGATTAGATGATGAAAGTGTGTTTTTTTATGTCTTTTTTAAAACTTTATGTACCCCTGGGCCTCACTTGGGCTCTCCCACCATCCCAGTATTCAACGTATCCTCTCCCAGGGCTTTCTTGGATATCTCGGGGAAAAAAGTACTATTTGTTTTACCCCAAACGTCTTCCTTAACAGCCCTCCAGTAACTCTGGACCTTAGCGTGGAAGTTACCCGATAAATAAGTTGACTTTATCGCCCTGTTGACTCACCTGTCTGGCTGGCTCTTACATTCCAAATTGAATAGAAACAAAATA
Organism: Liparis tanakae; assembly: GCA_036178185.1. Classification (NCBI taxonomy): domain Eukaryota; kingdom Metazoa; phylum Chordata; class Actinopteri; order Perciformes; family Liparidae; genus Liparis; species Liparis tanakae. Next base: position 7,831,080 of record CM070105.1, read on the forward strand.
TGAAATACAGCGCATTACTTTTTGTAAGTAGCGCTATGGACAGTGTATAAGAGACGGCTGCAAAAAATCCTTCTTCTTTACTTAGATTATTGGAAACACAAGAAATAAAAACAGACCTAATGGCTACTGGAACCATTGAAACACATTGCATTTATCTGCCTTTGGTGAATTGCTGGGCCCTAATTCATCAGCTTCCTTTCTGCTTCAGCTGGCCATCATCAGCATGGAGAAGGTAAAGGAGATGTCTTGTCATGGATACATGGTTTCAAGAGGAAAAGACATCTGCGTATCTCCCTCCTTTGTCTTTTTCTATTCACGTGTCTCTTTCTGTGGACCCCGCCTACCTCCTTCCGGGTCCTCTCCGTGACTCCAGAGGAGGCAGCCTACCCTATACATAGCAGCTCCGGAGATGCCTCCCTCGAGGGGGATGACGTCAGCGCGGGCTATGATGCAGGTGCGAGGGTAAAGAATGTGTTCCAACGCCGCGTTAGCGTCCAAGTCGTGCCCGCTGTGAGGCCTCAGGCTGCTGTGAAGGGGGGAGGGGTAGTAGCATGAGAGGAGAAGGATTCTCCTGCGATGACGCAGACACCCTGCAAGGGCTATTTATAAACCTACTGAAGTGTGCGACACCCTTTCGGCACCGCAACCTTCAACTGCGCCTTCGAAAACCAAAACAAACAGAGGCGGGGAGGAGGCTCGCCGAGGAGGCATGGAAGTGCAACGGCAACAATGCATCTCGGCTCTCTCTCTTCTCTGAAGCTCAGGGAAACGCAATGAAATATGGATTACGACTCCATGCTGCTGAGACGTGGTGCTTTTAAGTCGGATCATCGTCTGGCTTGGAATAAGAATAAGGTTGAAATGGATGATCCCCACTAAAATGACTTGGCAGCACTTGAAAGCCCTGAAGGTTTTATCCTGGCCCAGCACAGCAAGCACAGCTTGTATTCATTAAAGTCTCACTTAAAGGGTTTATCAGCAAATAACACACTGGATAGGGCTTTTAAAATAAATATATTTTATATATTGTTTTTAATGTTTTATATATATATATATATATTAAATATATGTATGGATTGTTATATATATATATATATATTTATATATACCTAATATATATATGTATATATTGTTATATATATATATTAGTATACATATATATATTTATTTATGCATTGTTATATATATTTGTATTTATGTATATATATATATATATATATATATATATATATATACACATACATATTCCCCTTTCAATCACGTGAAATGTTGAGCTTCCTTGAATTGCAGATGTGCTTCTTTGCTCTGGCGGCGGTATCTCTGGCCCCCGGGCCTCTGAAAGGTCACAGCCTCACTTCACAGGCCAAACGCAATAACCAGGAACAGGTGCTCACTTCGCTGCCTCACGTTCACGAAGGCAGCAGCTCGGATCACAAGCTTAATATAGAAGCATGAAGGTTCAAAACCCAACGACACCTGTCAATGACCGAATGGAAAATGTTTGATTTTTCTTTATGATTCACCTCTGGCCTCCTGATCCAAAAATCCTCATCTGCTGTCAACTACGATCCAAAAACATGCCGGGTGGTTCTGCTCCCCTCTCTCTGCTCCCTGGCACCGTGCTCAAATACTTGGACCCATCTGTCTTTGCTGGAATTGATAACTTGTGCTGTTCAAGCCCAACTGAGATGTATCATCTGCACTTTAGGATGACTCACTGCGGCTTGTGCTCCGCCTCGTAAACATTGTGTTTACAGCCTATTTGGATCCTCAAATAGAGGCTTAATATGAGTGTTTGAACAAGAGGAGAAAGTCTGCCAATGTGGCGACATCATCCTGCCTGATTCTTTGCATTGCCGTTCGCTTTAGTCATTGTAAGCAGCTTCATACTCAGTGTGCATAAGATTGATATTATGTGTTCTTAGATTACCCCTGTCTGAATATTTAAAGTGGGTAATTTCAAGTTGTGCTATTTCAAAAATTTGATGTCAACAGACAGAAAATACCAAATGCCAATATTTCAAAATATATATTTGACCTTGTTCTCTTTCTTACTGAGAAGTATTGATGCATTGTGTGTGTGAATTGTGTGTGTGAAATAGCTACAAACGGCTACAGCTACAAGCTGCAGATTAGCTTGACGCAAAGACTGGAAGAATGTGAAAACAGAATAGCCTGCTTTTGTCCAATGTTGACAACGCCTACCATCACCCCTACATCTTATATTTCATTTGTTTAATGTGTACCAAAGTGTAAAATAAACAGACGTTAGAGGTTCTGCTGGGCACCTCTTAAGCTCAGGCTAGCCATTTCTATGCTAGGCTAAGCTAACCGTCTGTCGACTCCACCTTCATATTTACAGTAAACACACGAGAGAGGCATCGATCTTTTCGTCTGTATCTTGCCAGGAAGTAAATAAGGGAATAAGCATACTTTCCCAAAAAGTGTGCACATATTTCTTGATATGAGAAAACTGTGGTTAAAGTTCACAGCTAAATGTTAAAGTTCACAGCTAAATGTTCAGGTTCTTAGGAAATTCTACTTATTGCTGTCTTTCCTTGAAGCTCTAAAAGGGTCAGGGGTCACCAGCCCCCCCTGGGGTAGGCCCTGCTTTCCCTTCCTGAGCCGTCGGATGGTTTGCCAGAATCTTTTCTGCAAATGTTGTCCGATAATATCACATTTGTATTTCGACATGTCGGGAATAAATGTCTCAATATTGGATATTCATCTAATGAAATCCGTTTGTCTTTGCCTCCATGTGTCTTCTGTGTATCTTCGTACGTGAAGCTTCTGTCAGGAATATATCTGTCAGAGGCAAAGAGGGGAACGCACGCTCTGAAACACACAATATGGAGTCTCAGCGAGGCAACACCCCACAACCATGGGAGTCTCCCAGCTGGTGTGACACCAGACCATCTGTGGGCCTGTTTATCCCACAGAGACGAGGCGGTCATGTGGAACGGTGTGTCTCTGTGTGTGCGCGATTGTGTGTTTTTGAATATGTTTACCACTCAGGCTAAACATATCTGCCAGACCTATCAAAAAATGACAACTTACTAAGGACTAAAATTGATTATCTGGTTCAGAATTGACCCAATTAATTAGTATGCATAGCCCCAGAAGTAGCATAACACATTATAATTATACATTGTAATAATATAAATGAAATAATTAAAAATTATAATAATAAAGAGAAATACATAATCCAAGGTTGAAAAACAACAAAAGTACTTTTGCATGATTCCTTTCTTCATTTTGGGTCTTCATGACAGCTTTAGTAGCTTGTAAAATAGCAATAGTAGGGACTCAATGTTATGAATGTACTGTATGTCGAACCACAAGTGAGACCAGAACTAGCTAGCTAACAGGACTTAAGGCCCCAAAAAGAGCATTAGGTTTTGAAGCCAATTTATTTTGACGCCATACCGTGTCATTACGATTATGACCGTCGCGAGATGCCGCTGTGTTTCCTGATAGATTTATTAAATTGGGGACAGAGACGTCTATAAAATTGCAGATTTTTTTTTCTTCTTTTCAGGTCAACCAAATCCCCAGTATAAACACTAATCATTGATTCCTAAAAGTTAGTACATCCACTTCACCGGGAGGCGTGTCTCTATATTTTAGAACAATCTCAAACTGCATATGTTTATTCTTTGTATAGGTGGCAGCACTTCTAAGGCCTGTTTTAGGGAGCCACGACTTCCAACACCTACATGACGATACAGGAATGCAGTGGCAGTAATTCACTAAGTACATTTACAGCAGGGCTGTACTTAAATACACATTTAGGTACTGTACGTGAGTATTTCCATGTAATGCATCTTTTATGCCACCACATCTATCTCTTGACAGCCATAATTTTTAGATTAAGAGTAGTAACAAATATATGATAATTAACATACAGAGCATTGTAGCTCTTGGTCCTCACCGTCCTGTGAGTCTTCTCAAAGCCAGCAGGGTTTAGTTGAATTATCAGACTTGTCAAATATAAGAAACGATCACAAAATCAATACAAATTTGAACATTTGGATTTTGTATTCATATCTCATTTGGCCAGACCGTTTGAAAACAACTCAGTCAACACTTTTTGTGCAGATTCTAAAACAAGATTAGTGGCACTGGTAGTCGCGACAGTGTCCCCTCTTTATGCTAAGCTAACCAGCTACGACGGCAGCTTTCACGTTTACTGCCCAGGTGTTCTTCTCGTCAATTTCTAGGCAAGAAAGTGAAGAAGATATATTTTTTTAAATGGTGAACTACTCCAATGAAACAGCTACATTGAATTTCAACTTCACAATTAAACACTATATTTACTTCAGATTTAATAATCTCAAATGTATGAACTCACAAACCCGAAGATCTACTCTAGCTAACTGTTAAACATTCAAAACAACCAGTCCGAATATTACGCTTCTCACGTATACGTCAGTATTAAAGTTCAAGGGCAGATCGCCATTTTAGTCCACATTTTGATTTAAGAATCATTTTCAGATAGAGCATGTTGACATTGTTCTGGCACCGTTAGTCAAGCCCGGGATGAGCGACCGGTCCACCACGACACAAGTGCCGGTACTTAAAGCCTTTCATGTGAACTAAACATCCGAATGACATAATGGCGCTATAAAGGGCACTTCAGTATATTTGGGATTAGGTCAGGTACTTAGCAACGCTCTTATAAAGTAATTTATGAGCTTATTAAAAAGGCGTCGGGTGCATTTGCTCAGCCGTAACGACGCCCGTGTGTACATAGCAAGTCTTTGATCGAGGAGGCGGCGATGAACACAAAGCCACATTTCCTCAGACCTTCGAGTATCAGAGATCCAAACATCAGGAAATGTTTTGTGCGTTTCTTTCCGCCTTGCGAGGCCACATTTCAACACGCTCTCCCACGACAGTAATTAATGTTTCCCGAAAACCGTAACGCACCCACACATAAATAAACAAGGACTCCGGGCTCATCGGCTCAGCTGTGATGTCACGTGGCCACGAGGCAGTTCGTTAACCTCAAGTCGGCCTCATGACAGAGCGGGGCCGTCGCCGTGTGACCGGCAACGCGGCGCTAAAAGAGGATTGCGCAAGAGTACAAGTGTGCTACAGGTTGAGGTGAAAGAATAGAAGCAACTAATATGTTTGCACAAGCAATAAACAAGTCCAGCTCTTCAAAGATCATGTTCAACTGGAGTTTATTTTATTAAAAAGACCAGGGTGCAAATATGAAATTAAAAAAAATAAAGACAAGCATATCATTTTTAAGCATTTAATACAAACTTAATATAAACTATTTCAGTCCCTCTTGACATGTAAGACACTGACTCAAAATACTTTGTTATACTGTATTTTCTTCTTTTTTTATCAAGTATTGCACAATGTAGGTACAAAATTAATATTCATACGATTACATTTTGTCCATTGTATAGCAAAATTCTTTAACCTCTTAACAGAAAATACAATTCATCTTTCAGAAAAAAAGCAAATATTCCTACATTTGAATCCCACCACTAAAGGAATACTCTGTACATAATCTTGAGAATATTTCATGTACTTTTTTCTTTTATGGGTTTCTTTAACAATTATCTTTTTAAAAAAAGAAAAAGGAAAAAGCTGCTGCAGCCATCACAGATCACTGGAGTAGTAAAAAGATATAAATGCAACACCATGTCATAGAAACAATATATACTCTGATATCTTACAAACTCTGTACTAAATTAAATTATACAATTAGAAAAAGACCAAGTAACCCCACTTAGTAGTGCCAATTCATAAAAATTAGCCTCGTCTTACCACCTGTAAAATACTGTAAGAGGCCAAAACTTGAAGCTTGTATTTTTATATTTTTTCGTTGAAACTTTTTGAGCATTTTCTCAATATGGTAAAAAAAGTTGTGCTTGGTTGGCAAAAAGGAAAGAAAAACAACGATGCATGTTGAATTGAAGTAACCAAGCTTGGATGTGTTTGTACAAGCTTTTAGTAGAAACAAACTCAAGGGGTACAGTAAAACTCCCTTGGGCACATGCGCTTCACCGACTACACACGAGATCCTTGAGTCCAGGTTTCTGTTTTTTCCTCCAAAGTGTGCGTTTTGTTTTTCCTTCTCTTTGAGCCACCATCATTCATAAATAACGTTGTCGTGACGAGTTTAGTTAGCCATGACCGGCTGGAATTGCTGGTTAGAATACTGCATGTTGCTCAGACTGAAGTTGAGGCCGTCCATGAGGGACTTGTCGTTGAGGCTTCCGTAGGCCGCGAACATGTCAAAGGCATTGTTGTACTGCAGGGCGCCCAGACCCAGGGAGCCCTCTCCGGGGAACACGGCGCCCGGGCTGGCCGGATCCTGGAGGCTGGGGAAAACAAACTCCTTGGCGTTGGGGGAGAGCGCGGAGGCCTTCTGCTGCTGCTGGCCTAGCCCGTACAGCGAGTGCATGGAGGTGGAGATGGCTTTTTGCTTCAGGAGGGTGTTGACATTTAGGCCCAAGTTACTGATGGGGGAGGTGCGGGCCACCTTGCTGCTACTGCTGCCGCCGCTGTTATTGTTGTTGGTGGCGGGGTTGTTGTTGTTGTTGTTGTTGCGGCCACTGCTCTTCATCTTGGTGGAGCCGAATTTGGTGGCAGCGAAGGTGGCGGTGGTGAAGGTTAAGGGCTGCGTGGAGCGGGGCATGAACGAGGGGCTCACGGCAGCAGACTGCCCGAAAGGAGGCGACGGGGAGCTGGACTCTGATGAGGCCCCGACGGGGTCACTGATCGGCATGAAGACCTGGGCCTCGGGGTTGAAGCTGTTCTTGATCTCCTTGTCCAGCTCCGACCCGTTCTCATTGTTATCGTCCACGTAAAGCACCTTGACCGGCCCCTTCTCCCCAATCTGGTAGGACACCTCAAACGGGTCAATCCACACACTAAGGTCCTGAGGGAGATTATTCCGGACATCTTCAATGTCCAGCCCGCTCTCTTTGGCCGCCTGCTCCACCACGGGGTCCACCTTCTCCCCTACGTGGATGCACCTGAACCCTGAACCTTTGTATGGCTTATCCGGATACCAGTGGCCTTCATATTTCTTCTTCAGCTGCCTTTCGAGTTCCTCGCCGAAGATATTCACACGACGCCGAGGGAGTTTGTTGTACAAATAGGAAATAATAAAGTTGAGTGCTACTTGAATTTCAAGCTGCATAGCTGCTTCAAATGCGAGGAGATTTGTTTTTCTTCCTCTCTTCTACCGTCACAACAGAGTTGCTTTTTCAGAGCGTCGCAGAAAAAAATAAAAAAGCTCTTCAGTGCTCCTTGCCAGAACAAATATCCTTCCTGAAAGGGGGTTTAAGATCCTGAAAGGAGCAAAAAAAAAAAGGGGGAAAGGCATTTATTTAGTAAGTGAAACCAATAAAGCAAAACAAATAAAGGAATATAACACTAAAACCTCATTAGACTCGATGACGTTTCCTCTGTGTTAGCTTATGATAACTCCCCTCCTCCTTAGCAGTGCTGCATCTCAGCTCTACAACACAAACAGCTATAAATAAACAGAGGCCACCGACTCAGAGCCGGTGTCAGCAGCGTGTGTTCCCCAGCGGGCTGCTGTGACACAAATATGCGAGCACGGTTGACCTCTACGCGGGGCGCGGATCCGATGCCTGCTGTCAAGACACACACATTTGTTTTCGATTGCCTCATTTTGGCGCACGGACATTACTCGTACGTAGGACGATAATATAGTTATGCGTGTATATTGCATTATTTCTTTTTGATGTATTTATTAAAACCTAACCAGGCTATTCTAGTTGTTTTCCCGTGCACCGACTTGAGCACCACGGTGGGCAGAGGAGCACGTACGAGCTCGGGACGAAAATTGCTGTTACGTAATCACCATTCAAAGTCTAGCCACGACTGTAAAGTCCCTTTTTTTCCCCTACGACATCGCAAAAAGACACTTTACACGACGATGGAGGCAACGAATGCAGACCAAAAAAAGGAAAGCTTAAAACCCAAATACCGGGTGGCTTTCTCGTCACGGCTGCGATGTAACTGTGGGATTAGCATTAGCTGGCCGACTGAATGGAGGGTGTGAACGGAGCATGTCGCTAGCGCTATCTGGCAGACAGTTGCGCGAGCGGCCGTTTGTCGGCGTCAGCTCGCGGGCACGGACAGTAAAAAAAAACGGTCACGTCATGGTGACGGCGAGAAAATGGGAGAATTCGCTTCTGTTCGGGCCACCGGCCGCGGGGACGGACAGCGAGACACTTAGCTAGCATCCAATTGAGCGAAAAGCTGCTTTGACGGACTGAATATTGGACCGTGAGGCGTTCAACAACCCCGTCGGGTGGCAGTTTGAGAAGCAAAAGGATATCGACAGACAAAACACGCACATACGACTGTTTCATTATACGGATAAATGAATGTTACTGTTGATGTCAAGTGGATATTTACTTACATGGGAATTTATAGCAGTTTTTCTTTCTTTCAATAGCCAGGGTCCGCTCCACTAGGCGTTCTTCGTGTCCAGCTTCTGGCGTTACTTTCTATAGGAGATACAAAATTGCGTTGCCGTCGTCTTCTTGTTTTTATAAAGCTCCAGTAAATGCTTTCGTGGGGTTACAGTCAAAATTCCAATTACAAGGCTTGCAAGTTAACTCCCGCAGCCTGGGAGTTTTTTACAACTCTGCCCTTTAAAACTAGGGCTGATTTGATTTTATAGTAGTCCTCCGCCACGGACATGGAGGAGGTGGTGATGCGGCTCGCAGAGGTCAACACCCAGTAACGCGTTTCTATTGGCCGAGTGTCGGCGTCGTCATCGATTACCGCCCCGGATACAGCTGTGATTGGATGGTTTTATGCTCAATCAACGGCAGGGTTCTATTTACGGTAGTAGTTTGCTTTTCATGTGCTCTGGGACTATTTTATCCGAGCAGGTTTTTTAGCAAAAATATCGTTTGATGGCCTCGTTTGGGGCAAACTACGATTCATGTTACGGCATTCAATAAAACCTAACACCTTCATGGATGAAGGGTAAACTACTGACAGGTCTACACCGGTCTTGTTTCAAGTGAAGACTTCTTAAAGATCCTCTGTGCTCGAAGTCTTTGCTCAGTCGTGCATGAATCCTTTGGTTGAACAAGGAGTCTATTGAGACAAATATGCTCAGCAGTCTGTATAATTACCAGGCCAGAGTCCACACTGAAATTAAACCATGTCCGGCTCTGCTCTTCCCACTACAGGGTTAAAATGAAAAAGTGCTCGATAGCCACCGTGGCGGAGGGACACACCTGTCACTGGTAGTGTTCCGGCTTCTCTCCAATAACATTGTAATGTTCCTCAAACCGGCTGCAGCTGTGTATCTAAACCTTATTTGCTTATCGAACGTGTTGTTTCTGTTTCTCTGACAGGAGAACCATTTTATAAAACCAAAAGACGGAATCTCATAATTGCCATTAATGTAAACATTGGCATTATTTCCTCCCCACGGTGTACCTGTCATACACTTCTCTTCATTATAAGGGGTCGCTTGGACTGTGGAAACGCATTGATATATATATATATATATATATAAATACAAAATGGATTCCTGCAGCTCTCCGGTGCCTGAGGGCTGGCTTCTTGTGTTTTTCCAGCAGCTGTACAGTGCAAGGCCTCGGCTCTCCCCTGACAGGCCCGAGGTGTTCGACACCACGGCATGCTCTTACCTAACATGGGCTCCCGCACTGTGTGTTTGTACAATGAATGCAATGCCACATGAATCGTACAGCTGGGCTGGGGGAGGGGGGGGGATGATGTGAAGAGGAGTCAGGCAGTGGGTGGGACTCAAAACCCTGGATGTCATATCTGCAAACGCTACATTTGAGGGCTGATTTGTAGTCGATCGGCCAGCTCTCCAGAGGGAACAGCCGAGTAGTTCGATATCATTTTAGAGACGTGTATGATTGATCTGAATCAATATCAATTGAATTAGCTAGTCTGTTGTCCTGGTCATGTTCTGCACTTAATAGAGTATCGCAGAAATGAAGAAAAATCTCAAAGTGAAGGAGCCCTCCCCCCCCCGATAGCGACGTGTGTTTACTTTAGATGAATCACTGAGTCTGAACTATTCACTCAATTTTCTCATTTAGCGGCTAGCTAGTTGGCTAGCTAACGTTAGTGATCTGATTCATCAATTCATCAAATTCAGTGCCCCATATTTGCTATTTTCCAGGCTACTGTAGATGTTTTAGTACAAGAAGTGAACGCAGCCATTGGTTTGTGGACCGGAAGTTCGACGATTTCGCCCTGTCTCTATCTTATATTCCGGCCACCGCCATGTGTTTTCTTTTTGTAAAGGGGGCGACCATATATGGAATGCGGAAGGAATGACGTAGCGGTGGTATACATCTCTGAACGTCTTAGTGAGCTGTCGATCACATTAATCCCGCCCTGAAACATATTCTGCGTTAGGGTCTGTTTGACTCCAAATTGACCATCATTTACCAAAATGATCATCATGCTCTACTGAAGAAGACTTGAAACTAGATATTGAGACCATAAACTCACATTTATAATGTTTACTGAGGGGTTAAATCAAGAGAAAGTCACCCCCTGTTGGTCAGTAAAGAGAATGCAGCTCCTAAGACAGGCGGCGCTGTTTTTTGTTTGCATTTTTTCAAATGTAAGAGGCTCAACTGAACCCCTTGCATCTATACGGCGGTTCATCGTGGTTCACGCCGCGCTGCGGTCCGTGTGTAGCTCAGTACCACGCCCCAGAGCCACGCTGCAGGGCACAACAGAGAATTCTTCCAGCCTTCCAGATTGAGTCTCAGCAGGTGTGAGAGATGAGTCCCTCCACCATCGGGGGTCTCGTGTGATGCATAACCCGGGCACAAACTTAACACACCTTGGGGGGGCCGAGGATTCACACGAAGGCCACCGGGGCAGGTTTGTTTTGTTCAAAACATTCAGGCGATAGGCTGCATCGCTGTTCTCCCCAGGAGCAGGTCCAGAGTCCTCCTGTTCCTCCTCCCACTGCGTGTGACCTATTTGAGTACGGCGACGGTTTCCTCCTGTTGTGAGTCCGTCTGGCTGCGGACCTGGAGGTGAACGTGGCAAACCAAGTGAGACGTTTCAGCGTGACTCATGATAATTTTTAAGTAAAGTCAGTCCAGATATTGTTGGCCTTCTCTCCACAAAGCTGCGAGGCCCCTTTTTTGTTTCCTTCTCTCTGGCTTCGTGGCTGCACCCAAAGCTTTGTTCAAAGCCCAGATGTGGTGGATATTAATTTGATATGCGTAACATCACATGTTCAAAACTTGGAGGTGATTACATGTAAGAGTATGAAAAAAGAATATGTGCCACTCTTTGTTTGCTCACCACCCCGAAAGGACAAGAAATCAACGTTTTATAAGGAAAGAAATTAGGTTCTCGCCTACTTACTGAACTGAAAGAAGTGGCAACATTGTTTTTTTGAACTGCTCCTGTGAGCATGCTGGGTAATGAAAGCTGTCACAGACACAGCATGCTCTCCTTGTGGCTCTCCTTGTGGCTCTCCTTGTGGCTTTTCTTGTGGCTGCTTGACTAACGCCGAGAGAATTCGAGTAGATTCATTAATTCAGGTTCTTTCCGTTGGAGTTCAAAATGAAGTCACCCTGAGGTGTGAAGGAAAGGTGACTTCCCTCACTCAAGTTTGTGTCTCTTTCGTGTCGCTCGGCAAGACTTTCCCCCCACGACGCTACGCTCCAAGGCGAGGAGTCGTGTCTGAGGAAGCGACTCCACTCGGTTGAGGAGAAGGTTCACAAGGAGCACGCTGGGGACACGCCGGGTTTTGTGGGTCCACTCAGACATAAGTGGTGTTTTTAATGTCAATATTTAATGCTACGCCATTGGCTCTGTGTTTAATCTATGCGTGCACAGGCAATAGGTTTGCAAATTAAAGAAATTGCATTTCGTGGCTATTCCACAACCTGCCATCACACTGCGCTGTTCACGCAGGCTTTTTCATATCTTGAACTTTTTTGATTCGTGGTTATGCGTGGTGTCCAACCAAATAATACCAGGGCTGGCAAAATACACAATTTAACTTTCTACATTGATAGCCCCCCCCCCCCCCAAAAGAAAAGAGTTGAACATCCAATAATACATAAACCGACGTGCGTCTTGACAGTAGGGGTAAATAAAATAATGTTGGATTTCCTCCTTTTTAAAGCTGCTATCATTCATATTTCTATAGAAACAATTAATCACAAGTCTGTGTAATGGGAAAGAGATCACTAGTAGGGATGCACCTAGAGATGTATCCTCATCCACTCTGCAGCTGCAGTTCCTCTCAGCTCCACACAGCACGTCAGCGTATGTCAGCTGATTCTTATGGACATTTACTGTTTTGATTGACTCCCTCAGCTCTCATCCGCCATTTCCAGCTCTGTACTAGCCCAGCACTGTGCGGCAAACAATCAGAGTTAGCAACCAGCTGACACAGATGAACATTTAAGAGTTGGTAGCTACTTAAAACTACAAGAAAGTAAAATATTGTTCTTACAGGAGTCCAGAAACACTGCTGCAAATCAACTCTAGCATTGTGTGGGGATGTAAGAAAATTAACTGAAGTGTTACAGTAAGGACCAGAGGTAAGGCAGTGAGACCACGTCAGGGTTTTGACATGAGTCCCATTGGATCAGTTTCCTGTACCGACGTTTCCTGCAGACCTTCAAACAAGAGGTTTTCTTGCGCAGGTTTCTTTTGTTTACTTAGAGAAGTTCTCTCCGCTCATGCATATCATGTACCAGTGTGGTCCCGCGTGGGAACTCAAGTTGTACCGCTCCGTTATTGAAACACTTGTGGAGGATCGAATTAGTATTCGCAGCGGCTCCGTCGCCACGGCAATCTAAGATTACGCGTCTCGCTGGAATTTATAGAGACGATGCATTGGTCACGCACAAACACCTGTTTTATTCTCCCTTTGACTTAACAGGAATGACAAGGGGGTCCTGTGGAGTCCTGTGGGGTCCTCTGGGGTCCTCTGGGGTCCTCTGGGGTCCTCTGGGGTCCTCTGGGGTCCTGTGGGGTCCTGTGGCGTCTTGTGGCGTCCGGGTGTTTCTTCCTCTTTGAGTTTGTTTACAAATGGCCGGGCAGAGAGAGCGGCCTTTTTTTTTTTTTTCTGTCTCCACACCGGTGCCAGGAATGACATTAATATAAGCCGCGGGAACCCTTTGCTTCGGGAGGTCACCCGAGGGGTGAGGTGGTGTTTATGTGGAGTAATGAGCGCTCCCCCGCCATGAGTGTAGCACCCAGCAGGTTTACAGCCCGGTTACAGTGCCGCGACCCCCCGGGGCCGTTTCCTACCCGGCCATCTGGAGGAGATGGACGGTTACACAATAGAGGATCAGCTGTGCTCCTCCTACTTAAATACCATTCTGCTGTACTCGTTGGCTTCATGTTGTGGGGGATTGTGTTCGGCGTGCCGGGCGCTGGGTCATGAATCGGGCCGACGGGGCAGAGCAGTCGCCTCGAGCCTAATAACACGGAGACGACATCGCCCTGTGGCTTTTCTTTTCTTTTTTCTTCTTCTCTCCTCCCGTCCCGCCTCAGACCGTGGCTGAGCGTTGCCCTTGCACGGTCCGATTGACATTTTTTGAGAAATTCAATTACGCTCCGAGATGAACCGCCAGTGCTCGTGGACGGAATGGGTTTTAGAGCGAGAGACATCCATCGCGGTGGGAACGTGTCGCATTTCCATGCATAGTGAATGGAGTATGCTACGGCGGGGCCCGGCTGTCCCTGTCATTGTGATTTGTATTTTTAGCTGTAACCCCGCAGCACGCTCCTATAAAACAGATTTCTGTCATCTCCTCCTCGCCTATGTGGGCGAGATCCATCACTGGGCAGCGGGCGCCTCCATGGAGGAGGACGGCAGATCATTAACAGAGACATTAGCATGTGCGAGTGGCAATGCACTACCCCCCCCATCCCCCCCATCCCCGTGAACTGCCGTCAGAGCGTTACGCACAGCCAGAATTTGCACAGACCCTCCATTGAGAAGCCCTCAATGCTGTTTTCCCAGAAACATTGTCAATGTCGTCATGACAACTATTCTTACACATTTCCCTGTGCCGTCCACAGTCGAGGATGTAGCACTCAAGTGCTATTTTTCTGGATTATGTCAAATGTCATCTCTTAAATGGCAATGAGGATTTTTCTTCTTTTCTTTCCCAGTTTTGGGAGTTTGAAATGCAAAAGGAGGAGGAGTCACAGAGCGTTGTTAGGACTACTTTAGGGGTGCTTTAGCATATAATGAAATGCACGTTGCACATACAGTGACAGCTTCAATCCCACCAGGTCCGCCTGTAGCAAGTTCCCCAACATGCTGGATGTGTGCGTTCTGGTTGTATGTATTCTCCCCCTTCAAATTACAATCCAATAGCCTATCATTATATTTAACAACATAATCCCCGGTGCACTAGGACACCCCTCATCAACGACAGCCAATGAGGTGAGCTCAAAGTAAATGATGCAGGAAGTGACCTTTGATGAACGGAAACAATGGAGAGAAAAATGGCTGCCATTGGGGCTTAGCCCCCCTTCCTCTAAGTCCTACATACACCCCTGGTTCAGGTTCATCCTTATCGCTCAGTTCTGCCTCCATGAACAGCTGACCAGTAGGGGAACCCGGACGAGAAGGAATACATGACCTCAGAGTCATGGTCCTCCATATGTGTGTGTGTGTGTGTGTGTGTGTGTGAGTGTGTGTGTGTGTGTGCGTGTGGTGTTGTAAACACCCTAATAGGAAGAGGCCCCTTGCTTCACATGCTGAATATTCAGTGACTCCCTTCAGGAAAGGTTACTCGTGATTTGCGATGGAGACGAGTATGCGCCGCTGTCTGTAACCCCGCCTCCTCCTGCGCCTCCTCCTGCATCTCCTCCTCCACCTCCTGCAGCAGCCGCAGTCGCTGCTCTCTGGTTCGGAGAGCTGACACAGTGCCGTCGGGGTAACGAGAGAAGGTGGAGCCATATTTCGCTGATGGATGTCCTTTGATCGAAATGGAGGAAGGTGATAGGCCGGGAAAAGAAACGAGTGTGAGAACACAAGAATTAGCTTTGGTGCAGAAAAAAACCCAAATAAAGTGTTTTTTCTCAGGGCCCGCTGCGGGTGGGGAAGGGGGAGGGGGGGGGGCGGTGTAATTGTGACATTGCTCTTTGGCTGCGTGTTGCTACTCAGTGCAATTCAGCCCAGTAATCAGAAAGCATTGGAGGGAACACTCAACACGATCAATTCAGGCAATTCAGGCACTTTCAGATGAAAAATGGCAAAACGGTAACTGGAATACACGAGAAGGATGAAGGGAAACAAATCCTCCGGAGAGAAGCCGCACTCTCACAGCTCGGCCTGGACGCTCGGCCCTGAGCCGTACAGGTGTTTATATATCATAGGAACAACAGACTACTTACAAGTTCACATTGTGAAACGTGTCTCGTGCTCTTTGTGAGGCGGCGGTTTGGGATTATTTGTGCATGTTTTGTGCAGGTTTTTTAATGGAACTACTTTTTGCTGAAGAAATAGTCCCGAAAAAAAACCCGTTGACAGCGCATTTCGTTGTTTGTATATGTGGTGAATATTGCCCTTGTTTACCGGGGTAGACGCACAGTGATGGAGACGACAGGTGACAGGTACACCTCCACACCTCCAAACACGAATATTCAAAATAATGAAATAGATTAAATAGTGTATACTCAAAGTTTTAGAAAAAATTCTACTAACTTAATAATGTCAAGTTGGTGTAACATGTTCCTTCATTTTGTGTATTTTTTACTCATATTTTTTTTAACTTAAAAACATAACTTAAGTCCAACTTAATTTAGTTATGTCCATGCTATAGTTTTTAGCAAAAGTGGCCAAATATTGACAATAGTTTAACAATGGAATGATGCCAATATTTATTTTTAAAGTTTTTTATAGGTAAGTAAATTGCTTACTTTAAACTTAAAGTAAGGAAAACACCAACAAAAATACCATAACATCACAAGCTAATGGATCTAGAGCCATGTGGCGCTTAATTCAGTTTATTTTCAATTCAGTTTATTTTGTAAAGCCCAATATCACAAATTATCCTCAGAGGGCTTTACAATCTGTCCACACACGACACCCCTGACCTTTGACCTCACCCTGAGCCTGGTTTAGAGGAGACTGGAGGAAGGTTTGTCCACAAGATTACATTTGTAAATGTAGGTTAAAAAAGAAAAAATGTCATTTGTCTGAATTTCTTTTGCGCCTCAAGTTGTGTTGTTATGGTAACAATGGCCTCTGACTCATACACGCCCACGCTCTGTCTCTTTTGTGTCATTTTATCAACACAATGCTGACGTAAGTTTAGATGTGTACTTGAATGTTATGTTAGACCTGCATTAGACTTTAACGGCAGTTCAACTTTGATCCATCCGTACACAGGGTAGCGATGTGGCTCCTTGACAAATAAATACAAAATGTCTTCTCATAAATGTATTACTGGTCTCAGGAGTTTATTATCTAGGAAAATACCCAGTTTGAGTTTTATTTGGGAATATTAACAGCCTCCCTTCAGACGGCTGTGTAATTATCAATTAATTTTGACCTTCAATGGCCTATAAACAGAAGAAAAACACATTAGTGGTTATCATTGTCATTGTTAAAAAGAGAAATGTGTGACTCCACTTTAGATGTACACCTAAAAACAGCATTTACAAAGGGAGGAGCCATCAGGACTCTTCTGGGTCGATGGATCATAAACCCCTCCATGAAGTGAAGTCACTGTGTCCCCAGAGACCCGGACGGCAACAGCTGAGCGGAGAATACCAACATCCTGGTTGCTGATGTCATAGGACTTGTATTAAATATTACTCACACAGCATCATGGCTGCCCTCAAAAGGTTGTAACTGAAACATATAAACGTATGAACTACTTAAACATATTGTTAAATGACTATCTGTGCATTTGGTTATTGTTTATTTGACTGTAGAATATTATACATAAGATAATTTCTTTAATAATATAACAGAAATTAATTTTAATGTGAAACCTTCAAAATAAAAGCACAGGATATCGTTTTTAAATGTCTTGAAGAAAAGGTGGTTGTTTGTCTTTCAAGCCATCATGGGCCCTGTTCACATAAATGAATGAAAATATAATGAAATGTTGGCTTCACTTGGGAACACGTACGCGTCGTTAGCGCTGGCTCAGACGTCCAGGTGTGAAAAGGCCTTTAGTCTGTTTTTGGGGACAATAACCCAAAACAACCTCTTGGCCCTGTAGATCTGTCTGCGGTCCAACCTGCACAGCGAGTTAATAAGTGGCCGGTTTACTGAGGGCGCAAATAAATAAGCCGCTGTATGTACAGCGCGGTGTGGCGGACCGCCAGGCATTTACTCAGCCTGGTGTTTACCGTCTGCCATGACACCCACGGCACTGATCCGGGATCAGGCCTGGCGAGAGCGGACAGATGGGGAAGAATGTCACAGGGAAGTGGCGAGTGGCTCCGAGTCTGTGTGAAAATCCATTAATCACAAATATGCCCCCCCCCCCCCTTGAAACGAGAGGTTAAAAGAATGAACCCAGACATGTGCTCCCTCCCTCCCTCCCTCCCTCCCTCCCTCCCTCCCTCGACCACTTCTCTCTACATTATTTTTCCTATTTCTTCACTCTGTTGTGTAAGCGCGTCCTTCTTTACACCAGCTCTCCAGTTCCCCCCTGTGAGACAGATTGCTCTTCTTATCTGTTCTTTTTTTTTCATAAAATGTTCTCTATTTTTTTCCCCCTCTCTGCACTCAGTCACAGTGTGAGTGGCTGAAATCTGGAGCGACGCCAGGACAAACAGCTTCCAGAACAGAGTCCATAAGAGCACAGGGATGTGTGTGTGTGTGTGTGTGTGTGTGTTTGTGCGTGTGCATGCGTGTGTGCGTGTGTGTGTGTGTGTGTGTTTGTGCGTGTGCATGCGTGTGCATGCGTGTGTGCGTGCGTGTGTGTGTGACTCCACCAGGACACGGTGCCATGTGTCTACAAGGTCAATATGTACATCCTCATTTTGGTTTGAATAGGGCACGATGAACCGACCACACCGATGTGTACGCTTTGCACCCGCATAGCGTCTGCTTACTCCAACCCCAGAGGGCCCACTGCACACACACACACACACACACACACATGCTGCATTAATCAACTGTGTTATTGATAATTGCTCTGAGGCATGCTCATTACCTTCCAATAAAGCAGGGTGGCGAGAAGACATGCAGTACCAGCAGCACACAATAACTCATTTATCCAAAAGGGAGAACATTTCCCAAGATGAGCTGATGTGCTGAATCAATAGGAAGAAGGACGGGGTAATGACCTCAGATTTACATTTGAAAGAACTGCTTTGTTTGTTCAAAAAAAGGGCAGACTTGACTTTAGTTCATCCAAATGTCACATGGCTTTAAATTGATCTGAGGTATTTCAAACATATGGACCCACCTCAATGC